>RJVU01042551.1:2505319-2566432 GCA_003731715.1 Anabarilius grahami
AATTAACTCTAAACACCTGCAAAAGATTCCTGAGGCTTTTAAAAACTCCCAGCCTGGTTCATTACTCAAAACCGCAATCATGGGTAAGACTGCCGACCTGACTGCTGTCCAGAAGGCCATCATTGACACCCTCAAGCGAGAGGGTAAGACACAGAAAGACATTTCTGAACGAATAGGCTGTTCCCAGAGTGCTGTATCAAGGCACCTCAGTGGGAAGTCTGTGGGAAGGAAAAAGTGTGGCAAAAAACGCTGCACAACGAGAAGAGGTGACCGGACCCTGAGGAAGATTGTGGAGAAGGACCGATTCCAGACCTTGGGGGACCTGCGGAAGCAGTGGACTGAGTCTGGAGTAGAAACATCCAGAGCCACCGTGCACAGGCGTGTGCAGGAAATGGGCTACAGGTGCCGCATTCCCCAGGTCAAGCCACTTTTGAACCAGAAACAGCGGCAGAAGCGCCTGACCTGGGCTACAGAGAAGCAGCACTGGACTGTTGCTCAGTGGTCCAAATTTTGCATGTCATTCGGAAATCAAGGTGCCAGAGTCTGGAGGAAGACTGGGGAGAAGGAAATGCCAAAATGCCTGAAGTCCAGTGTCAAGTACCCACAGTCAGTGATGGTCTGGGGTGCCATGCAAGCTGCTGGTGTTGGTCCACTGTGTTTTATCAAGGGCAGGGTCAATGCAGCTAGCTATCAGGAGATTTTGGAGCACTTCATGCTTCCATCTGCTGAAAAGCTTTATGCAGATGAAGATTTCGTTTTTCAGCACGACCTGGCACCTGCTCACAGTGCCAAAACCACTGGTAAATGGTTTACTGACCATGGTATTACTGTGCTCAATTGGCCTGCCAACTCTCCTGACCTGAACCCCATAGAGAATCTGTGGGATATTGTGAAGAGAAAGTTGAGAGACGCAAGACCCAACACTCTGGATGAGCTTAAGGCCGCTATCGAAGCATCCTGGGCCTCCATAACACCTCAGCAGTGCCACAGGCTGATTGCCTCCATGCCACGCCGCATTGAAGCAGTCATTTCTGCAAAAGGATTCCCGACCAAGTATTGAGTGCATAACTGATCATAATTATTTGAAGGTTGACTTTTTTTGTATTAAAAACACTTTTCTTTTATTGGTCGGATGAAATATGCAAATTTTTTGAGATAGGAATTTTGGGTTTTCATGAGCTGTATGCCAAAATCATCAGTATTAAAACAATAAAAGACCTGAAATATTTCAGTTGGTGTGCAATGAATCTAAAATATATGAAAGTTTAATTTTATCATTACATTATGGAAAATAATGAACTTTTATCACAATATGCTAATTTTTTGAGAAGGACCTGTATTATATATACATTTTTCAATTGAAATAATAAAATGCAATGTAGTGTTGTCAAAAATATAGATTTTTCTATACATATCGATACTGAAATATTTGAAATGCTTCCAATACTCGTTTTCCGCAGAATAGATACACGATAGCCTTCCAGCTGCGCTTTCTCACTCTCTCATCTTTCCGACAACGGGTTGACACACAAACCCGCCTCCCCTCATTCACTTGTTTCATTTGCTCCAGATGAATATTGTTGGTGTCACAGGGCTTGAATTTCGGCGTGGGATTATGCATAATACGCATAATTTTACTCATTCCAGTAGAATTTGTGCTCACACCCAAAGTGCGTGCATAGAAAGCCGCCTCTCAGTTCTAAATTGAGTTCTTTTTCACTGCTTATTGCGCTTAAACAGTCAAATACACACAAAATAATGTCAAAATGCCGGACTTGGCGAGTTTTTACGTAAACACAGTCAGTTGTGTTTTAAGTAAATGTAAACAGTTGAGAAAGATAATGCATGTGTAACAGTATAATGGATCCATGCATCAGGCCAAATATACCTGCTGCCAAATTATGAGATAATATTAAAAATATCTATATGGCTTTTTCCTTTTGGTATTAATGTTAAAAATTGTGGCCAATGAAAATGATGAGCCACAGTGGCTGATGAGCAAAAAAGCAAAAAAGTGTCAAACCCTGATGCCTTGCTATCTGCTGTCTATATAAGCAGCTGGGATCCTAAATGAAATGAAACCTCATAAGTGACCGATTTGGAACGCTCTTCATGGGCAGCGACTGTGTTAATGGTCACTCATGCATGCCACACCAATTAACACCCCTCACGTGAAGAGCATAAGAGACTCGGCAAACCTCTCTGTTGATTCCAATAGAGTCTGACATTAGCATGTTGTTAAGCTAACGGCCTGACACTAATAAATAGTTCTGTCTACTAGAAAGAGAATATGGAGATTTGCAGGTAGGCTCTTTTGACTTGAGCCAGTGTTATTTTACTATCATTGAGATACCAATTATTTTTTATTAATATTTTGAAAAACCACTAGTTTTTATTTCCATTTTCTTTTTAATTTTAGTTCAAGTTTGTCATTTTTTTTACTGTCTATATAGTTTTTATTCATTTTTATTTCAATTTTGTTTTATTTTAGTACATCAAGTTGAAATAAATAAAAAAGAGAAAAGTTGCCTTCGCAACTAGCTGAAATAATGTAAGTTAAAATTATTTTGATATTTTGTTTTATTTCAGTTAGTGGTTTTTTTATTCCAAGTAACAAACATTTTGTATGGCTTTAATTTTAGTCAAGGTTAACTATAATGACCCTGGCTTTGAGTCACTAACTACCTAGAACACAGTAGCAACACCCTTGCCACAGCACAGCATGGTGCTAAAACCACTCAAAATACCTTAGCAACTCCAAAGCAAAAATGTTATCTTGGAAGGCAGCTCAATAAGCTTTGAAAAAGGGCATCTATACTGTTTGTGGGTATTTCTGTGTTATTGTGCTTAATTCACTTCGAATAGACATTAAATATTTAGCATGCGCATATAGTCCTTGACTGTGTGTGTTTTCAGGGTGTCTCAGCCTCCTCAGACTCTGGCGGAGTTGGAAAAGAGTCTAAAACTTCTGGAAACTCTGCAGGCAGATCTGAGTAAAATCGAAAGTCAGATTGCGCCAATCCATGAGCAGTTTGCCATCCTTGAGAAATACGAGGTTCCCGTCGACCCCGCTGTGAGTGTCACACCGCACACACACAGACACACACTCCCTCAGGTGTTTCAGTCAAATTGTCTCCTAAATACACTTTCATCTCCGGCCTCTATTCCATATTTAACTGTGCTTTTATTTGACTCAGCGCTCTTAGATTTTCTTTCCCTCTTGCTCTGTCTTTCCATCTCTGTAGGTGTTGGAGTTGCTGGAGGCTCTGAATGCAGAGTGGGTGTGGTTCCAGCAGGTTGTGATTGACAGTGACATCATGTTGAAGAAACACAAAGACATGATGAAGAGTGGGCTGATCCTCTCCTCTGAGGAGTTTAAGAAGAAGACACACTCGGTCCTACAGAGCTTCAATAGCAATGGTGAACACACACATACACATCAACATTATCAATTCGACTGTTATTGGATGGGAAAACACACACATGGTCAGTAGGTTTACTACCAGTGCTGTCTCAGAGGAGCCCACTGTGAGCTTCACATCCCCACATGCCTCTTTTTCTGTAGGTCAGCTCGCTACATGGGCGGCACCGCAGGCCTTTGCTTTCTGGGACCGTGGGTGTTCTGCATGATGGGGAGTGCTGGGTAGAGCCATCAACCTCCCGCACACCCCACGGCACATCACAACCAATTAGCCTTGAGATAATGTTTCAGAACGCCATGGAGCCTCACCTACAGCAGAAGTGACCGTCACGCTGACATCCTGCCCTTGACTGCACTCTCAGTCTGTCTGCCTCCTTGTTCTTTCTCTCTCTCTCTCATCGTCCCGTACTGCTGCTCCACCTCCTGCTGATGTCTCTGCGCTGTTTATTCTCTGCTCTATTAAAAACGGGATTGAAAAGTTCTTTTTTCTATCTTGCACTGCCACCTCTCTTCACGAACAAAGTCACGTTGTGCCGAACTGTATCAAAGAGGGCAGAGTTTTCGTCCTACTTTTGCTTTCCTCCTCTTTCATTCTTTCCTTTTCCGTGCACTTCTTTGCTCACTCGCTCCCCGTCTCGTTTCCATTGTGTTAACGTTACCTTGTGATCGTTGATAGCTCTGTGAAGTCTGTTGTTTTTCGGTTTGATCTCCTGCCATCCCTTCCCTGCGTCTTTCCTCCTCCTCCTCCTCCCACTATGAATCCAAAAGCCTTTCCGTCTTGATTCAGACAAAGTTGGAGTTTTGGCACAGCCGATTAACGCAAAAGCTTTGCGCTAAGTCAACACGTGGCAAACACGCTCACCGTCATTATTTCCCACAACCCCAGAATTTCCGAACGTGGGCGGCAGCTGCAACTTGTTGAGAATGATGGGATTGTTTGGATTGTTCCAGCAAACAATGGCAGGCTCCTTCAGGTTAATGAGGCCAGGAAGCAGCTTTGTACAGAGAGAAATTTGTATTCAAGAGAGAGAGATGGTTTCAATAATATCACACTCATTCAGTCCAAACACATACTACTGGCCCCTGCCAAGGTGCCCCTTCAAAATCTCATCTCCTGCTCTCCACGGACCCAGTGTGACTTTCCCTCTCAGATCCAAAACACGACATTTCATTTCTCAGCACAGGGCCAATTAAACATGTATGATTGGTTGAAGTCTCCAAGGCAGATTTATCCAAAATTCAGCCCATTTTAAAAATTTTTGCTAATTAGATTTTCTTTACGTTTTAGTCAGGCACAACGGAGAGGGAGGATGGGCATCATCAAACCTCTCAACACCCGTGCTCCTGAATTCGTTCTGCTCCAGCGACGCACTTCAGCATGTGCTAAATGCTTCAGTAAATCAGACTTTACACAAATATTAACTGGAGATCTCCGATGGATCTTCACACGCTGCTTAATGGCTCGCCTTAATGCAGAATTTTGTAAATGTGTGGTTTTTGTAATTGCTGAAGATGTAGATATGCGATTTCACCAGTGTGTTTAATGGAATCCATTATAAACACTGACTGACGTTAACACTCATGCCTGTAAACATATCACGGAGGCCTTTGGGGCAGATAACAGCCTCTATATTGGTGTTCGTGCATGTTACTGTACATGTTGTGTATTGCCATACTGAGATGAATGAGGTGATTTTTAAAATATCAAATATCTCGTAAATCAAAGCTGTCACAATTGGGAGTGTATCGTGGGAGTCCGGGCCTGTGAGCAGAGTTGGGTCCGAGCCAGAACTCACACGCTGCTCAGGAAAGAGACCTACTGACCTGCTGAGCTCCCAACTGTGACACCACATTAATAGCACATTGTGAGAAACATGTTCACTTTGCTAACTTTCTGCCCAGTAGGAATCCACTGAGCTTTTTTTAGAGTGACAAGCTGCTCCCCGGGGAAATGACAGCTGAATGTGCAGTTTTTTAATCATTAACCATATGCATGTGCATTTGTTTGTGGTCTTTGTATGTCTTTTCCTTTATGTATACCATCTTAATTTTATATGTATCTACATGCAGGTCCGTTTGGAGCGAGTGTAGCCCCAGATTCTGCACTACAGCTGGTGTCAGAGCTGCGTGCCCAGTTGGAGGCTCTTAAAGAAGAGGAGCAGAGCATACGCTACGGTCTCAACATCTTTAATATTGAAGAACCAGCCTCTAAAGACATCCTCTCTCTAGAGAAGGTGCCTGTTCACTGCTGTTAAAGTAAAACTTTTCTCCATACAATACAGTACTGACCCATTCAACACAAAGCAGCACAACAGAGCACAAACAGCTCTTTAGCTGAGGGAAATTCACTGGTCCTGCGTAATAGCAAATTGAACTGTATTGATACTGTTGCTGAAGGTCATTTCTGGTTCAGTATACGGTGATGTTTAGATGGTGTTTATGTGCGTGTGTTTGTAGGACATGAATTACCTGCAGCAGGTGTGGGAGATCGCCCAGCAGTGGGAGGCTCTGTGGGATGAGTGGAAGGGGGGTCAGTTGGCCTCTGTACAGACTGAGGTCATGGACAACACCGCCCAGACCATGTTCAAGAGACTCCACAAACTCAGCCGAGAGTTCAAGGCAAGCCACAGCAACATACTCTATACTCCTGGTACTCAACCTTAAGCCCTGTTCGGACGGTAATTGTTTCTTATGTGAACGTTTGTAAAAATAAATTTGCATGGCACCTCACTGATAAAACTCATGCATTCGGATGGCGATTTATTCATGCTGAAGGAGCGAGTTTTGTGGGAGCGCGTGTGTGTAGTAATAATAATAATATCCTATTTATTATTTGATTGTTTAAATCTCCTGTTTAAAAATAGGAAGATAGACACGCAAACGGCAATAAAATCACAGACTACCCCTGTAAATGGTGAAAATACCTTACGTCCCCCTGAGAAACAATTACCATCCGAATAGGGCTCTAGTCAGTCCAGGGACCAAGCTTACATTTATGGGAGTTTCAAATAAGCAATGTTAGTTCTCAGAATAGAACAAACTTTATTGTTTTCAGCTACAATGTGTTAAACTATATTAAAATTTATCAAATGATAACAGTAAAATTATACATAAATATTTTAATATAAAAATGAAATATAATAAAAAAAAAAAAAATAAACATAGGTGGACGTATGCTGCGCTTTAGTGAACATTCATTAAAAATCTCACAAATGCACATCTGATTTTCTTTGTGGTTGTCATAAGCAGGTACACTGCTGTTAATTTTTTTTATTTTTTATTAATACCTTTATTCAGCAAGGATGCATTAAATTTAGTGTATTCAGGAGTGATAGTGAAGACATTAATAGTGTTGTAAAATATTTCTATTTCAAATAAATAAATAAATACTGTTATTTTGAACTTTATATTCATCAAATAATCCTGAAAAAAATAATGAATCACAGTGTCAACAAAATATTAAGCAAAATGTTACCGTCCCCAAACATTTAAATGGTAGTGTATATTATAAAGTTTTTGTTTTTGATTGACACTTTTTGATTTGCTAAATGCCTGGAAGTGATGCTCAGGCTTCATCTTCATACTTCATATCCTTTCAGCACTGCCGCAGACTCGTGTTGCTTAATATACAGTACATTTTTCATTTTTAAATGATTGATTGAATTAAGCATCACAATTAGTGGATTGAGTACTAAGATCTTGTATAGACCCTTCACATAAAAAACTAGCAGCCATCAGGACGATACTTAACTGCTATCAGCGGCGTCAGTGATGTCTCCGTCTCTCACTCATCTTCTACTGTTCTCACACACATACTGTTGCTACTTCATTAGGGTCCAGCAGAGACTCTCATTCCTTCGTTTCCCTTTTGTAACTGTGATAAAAGCTCTTTTGTGTAGCTAATTACCCTTTAAAGCTAATTTAGCTTCTCTTCTCACCAGCTTCTCATTATCCTGACATTTAGCTTTAAGCAGATTAGAAACACCTGCTTGATTCAGACCCTTTGGGTGCTCTTCCACTGACAGGGGATCAGTCCATCACAACACAGCACTCAGCATTTTACACTTCAGCCTGCAGTGGGATCCTGACTATTGTAAAGTAATAGTGGTAAAGTGTGTGTGTTCTTTCAGGACAAGCACTGGGAGGTTGTGGACTTCTCTAAGAGCAGGATTGAACAGTTTAAGAAAATCATCCCACTGATCACAGACCTCAGGAATCCAGCCATGAGAGAGAGGTGGGGGCTCTCACACACACACACACACACACACACACACACACACACACAGGTTTGTTTTGCTATCAAAGTGAGGACATTCCATAGACGTAATGGTTTTTATACTGTACATTCTATCCCCCTACACTACCCCTACTCCTAAACCTACCCATCACAGAAAACATTCTGCTTTTTTACATTTTTAATAAAACTTTGTGTAGTATGTTTTTAAAGCTATTTTAAATATGAGGACTCATAGTTCATGTTTACGTTGTAATACCAGTGTAATACCCTTGTCATTATACAAATTTGTGTCCTCATAAATCATGAAAACAAACACACACACACACGTTGGATTTCCATGTTTTATGAGAACTTTCCATAGACATGATTTTTATACTGTTCAAACTGTAAATTCTATCTCCTAACCCTACCCCTAAGCCTACACACACACACACACACACAAATATGTTCTTGTACATTTATCTTTGTGAGGATATTCATTGACACAATGCAATCTCTTCACTTCTTACCCTAACCCTACCCATCACAAATAAGTGCCTAACCCGAACCCTTACCCTAACCTAATTATAACCTTATCCCTAAAACCAAGTCTTGACCCTCAAATAGGCCTTTAAAGGGGTCTCATAAAGTGAGGATGGGCCAAAATGTCCTCACTTTACTCTTTTTGTCCTCACTCCAATGGTCTAAAATTCAAACTGGTCCTCACAAAGATAGTTGTACAAGTACACATACACACATACACACAATGGGTTTCCATGTTATTATTTTTATAATGTACAAACTGTATATTTTATTCCCTAAACCTAAACATTACAGAAAACTATCTGCATCTTTAAATTTTCAAAAAACATAATTTAATATGATTTATAAGCTGTTTTTCTCATGGCGACCAAAACATGCCCCAAGGTAAAAGATTTTTGGTATTGCCATCCTTGTGGGGGGATTGTGTCCCCGTAACGTAGGGTTTACCAGGACCACACACACACACACGACTCACACACACAATGTGTCATCAGCATAATGAAGTGTCATTTTCACACTAATCCTCCTTATCAAGAGTGGTTCCTGACAAAATGACACTGTCGTCTTTTATGTTGCCTCTTCTGCAGACAATCGCTTTTTTTAACTTCTCTCTGTTCGAGATATTGCCTTCTGTAGCTGGTGACCTGAGGTCTGCTGTGAAGTCCAGCTGATACTCATCAGCAGCAGAGGTTTGGTGCCGATTACTGTTCTAGGATCAGCTGTAATCCCACACCTTGATAGCCAGCCCTCAGTTACAGCTCGTCACCTCTCTCTATTCTATCACGCAGAGCATTTGTGCACTCTGGCGCCTTCCCTGCCAAGAGAATGCAACGTTTTCCGCTCTTCGTTTTTCTTCTGCCCTGTCATTCGCTCCCTAAGCCATCTGATTGGATCTGGCATTCCCAAAACAACAGCCCATCGGTCCCAATCAGGCGTGCTACAACAGCCCTTTCGGAGACGGCTGAGACAGGCCTCACGTTCCCCTGATGACAGCCAGCTAATCACACTGATGTAACCCTCTGAAAGATCCCTGTTAGCGTCTCCCGCTGGCCGGCACAGAACATCAGGGAAGCAGATGAAAATAAACAGAGCTCCAGCCTCAGAAGTCCATGACCGACCGAACGGGAGATGTGAAGAGCGAAAGAAAAACAGGCACTCGTTGGAGAGATCGCGTCCCAGAATGCCCAGGCCCGGTCTCAGAGGGGCCAGACATTAGCAGGATGTTTTTTTTAAATAGTGGTGTTGTGTTTTGTGGATCAGATGTACTCTCAGTCTCTGTGGATTTCTTTGAGAGAAGACAACAAGCTGTGCGTCTGCGGGATCTCCCACGGGAGAATTCAATCCTTGCGCTGTCGTCGGCCGTCACACCTGTTTATTATGACAAAATCTGACCGTCAACATGACCAGTCTTTTGTGACTAACCAGCGCAGTGGACTGTCTTTCTTCAGCCCTCAAAATATTTCAAATAGCACACATTCTCTGTAATTTTATTTTAAGAATTCCATTAGATATTTTTATTAATGAATCACCAACCTCATTTCTCCTAAAGTCCTACACAATAGCTCTGTTCTAAAACCTATTAAGCTGCCTGCTGCCTACATAGACAGCTGTCTTCTAAGGCAACATCCTGACCACACTACATAGACAGCAACTCACCAACTCACATCTTGCACAATGCCCAATTGAGGTTTTCCAATAGGGTTTGGCATTATTGTGGCTGAGATAATGGGGATACTCAAATTAACATAAAGACAAAGCACACACAAACATTGGATAAGATCATTTGTTTTTAATTACACTGAACTATGTTTTTGGTTACACTTTATTTTAAGGTGTCTTTGTTACACTGTAATTATACATTTAAGTATTGCGTATTATTAAGTCACTACATGTTCTTACTATAGGGTTAGGATTAAGGTTTGGTTTGGTTTAGGGTTAGTTGCATGTAATTATGCATAATTTATAGTTATTACTATAGTAACTGCATGTAACATATGTAACAATGACACTGTAAAATAAAGTGTTACCATGTTTTTTTATAGTTCATATGTTTCTTTTTTACTAGGCTCCTATGTTTAAGGTTCAGTTATTTCACTTTTATGGCAATGAAAAGGTTATTAGTCAGTTATTGAAATGCATTATTTTCAAAAATGTCACTTTAGTCAATTCATTGGTATTTAACAAATTTAACTGTCTTTTGCTGCAAAACCAGCTAAGTCCATATGTTTTTTTGTTTGTTTGTTTGTTTTGCAAAAACCTCTAAGTCCACATCTTTAGACAACAAGACATAGTAAAATGTCCGTTTCTGTCAGTTTTACAGCAGCAAAAGGAACACTGTTGTGTTTACTTGCTACTCATGAAATCCTGTCATTGCCACTGTAACGATGACGCACACCGTCATTCATCTTGAAATCATATGATTCGATTTGCATGTTCCGATTGGTTCTTCTGTAGGCTTTTCCTGACAAAGAGAAGAGAAATCACAATCAGAAAATACAGAAATGTAAAAAACACAAAATGTAAGAAAAAAAAAAATAATAATTTCAGAACAAAATGGCTTCTTTAAGCAAAAAACAGTATTTAGTGTGACCTCTTGGACTTCTTCCATTTTCTCAAAGAAGAAAGTCTGAGAAACTTCTCATCATATTTTGAAAGTTTTCTTGGCCTTCCAGTCCTTTTCCATTCCATTTAGGTTTAAGAAAGCCAGGTTCCTGCTATTGCCGTTTTTTCTGTTGTTTTTTCCTGTTTTTTTAATTTCGCATACACATTTCCTGTATTTTCTGGTTATTTTCTAATAAAAAGACTAAGAAATAATTATATATGGCCATTATACCGTTGTTAAAACAACATCACTCCGTGCATTCTGGGATTGCCACTTCTCATGATGTGATGCTGCTTTAGAATTTGAGCAAAATGAGCTATCTTGGCAGGCAGCATAATTAAGTTGCCTACCTTTTGGAAAAGCCTTCATGTTGGAAACCTGTCTATGATGTCTTAAAATGCTGCACCGTGGCAGGAATGGATCAAATGGCTTTGATAAAAGGTTTTTCTTCCCAATTTGAGCTCAGATTCATGCGTCAATGTCAAAGCGTCAGATTTTATCTTTAAAAAATGGTGTGGATCTGTTTATTTTAGACACTGGGATCAAATAAGACAAGAGGTGCAGCAAACGTTTGACCCGACCAGTGTAGACTTCACTCTGGAGAAGATTGTGGCTTTGGGTCTGGACCACCATGCTGAGCGTATCAGTGAAATATCAGGAGCAGCCAGCAAAGAGCTCTCCATAGAACAGGTATGATATTCCCCTCTCTCCCAATCCCTTTTCGGAGCTCTCTATTTCTCATTTGGGTTCATTTATTTCATTCTTTTTTAGATAATTTCACTCTTAAAAATAATGATTCTTCAGTGAAAGATTCTACAGAGAACTATTTATAAGAAAAGAGTTCTGAAGTGCAACAAAGAACGCTTTTCTTATCAGTTTTCCTCTTTTTGGGGTTTTGGAGTTTGCTAATGTGTAAAGTTAATTGCAAATTAACAGCGTCCTTCAAATTCCTTTCCTGTAGCTCAGTGGTTAGAGCGTGGCACTAGCAATGCCAAGGTTATGGGTTCGATCCCAGGGATTGCACATACTCAGATACAAAATGTATAGTATAATGCAATGTAAGTCGCTTTGGATAAAAGCGTCTGCCAAATGCGTAAATGTAAAAATGTAAATGTAAAAATGTAAATTACTTGTTAGGTTCTTGTGTTTTTTACTAAACACAAGTTTTTACAAAACTTCTGGGTTTTTTAAAGCACCTGTACTAGAGATGTGTAAGTGTCAAATAAAAAGAAATTAAATTGTCCTTGATCCTTTGAGAGAGTATTTGAAAACATACTGAAACTTTCACTCAAAACTACCTGAAGAAGAAATTACTTTATCATTGAGTAACATTATAAGCGGAACTCATATTTAAAAAATGGTTTAACAGCATATTCTATGATTCAAATAGTATCAGGCTATTAAACCTTTTTTGGTTGTAACTGGAAACTTAAATTTTAACAGAGTTTTCCTTATTCACTTTATTTTCTATTTCTTTTGTCTCTTTGAAGGACTGTGGGTTCATCAAGGTTCAATTCTCTTTGCTCCTCTCATAGTGCATAAGATCCTCAGAGGTTTGGTATGTTAAAGAGTAAAGGAAAGTCACTGTCAAGAGGATTATGGTCAGAGGTCAGGTTTGGAAGGTCAAAGATGATATCCTCAGGGTGACATCTAGTAGTCAGACCGCCCCAGCAGAGAATCACAGCAGAGTCTGGCTGCAGTGCAGATGTGGTTTTCATTAGCCAAACTGTTTGAATGGAAAGGAGATGGTGGTCATGAGTAAAAAGCTATCAGACTGCTCTGGGGTTATACTTGAAAATAGGATTTTTATTTAGGCCTGCATCCACACAGTACAGCACACATGGGCAGCATGGGACATAAGTCGCAGAAGCATCCTAGAAGTTACCAAATAAATTTAGTTTTTTATTATTATTTCTATTCGCTAAAGAATAAAATAACAGAACAGCAATTTGCACAAACACATTAAACAGCACAACTGCTTTCAGCATTGATAATTATAATAAATGTTTCTTGAGCAGCAAATCAGCATATTATTATGATTTCTGATGGATCATGTGACACCGAAGACTGGAGTAATGATCCTGAAAATTAATCTCTGCCAAATTCAATTTTAAATTATATTAAAAAAGGATACAGTTATTTTAAATTATATTAGTATTTCACAATATTTTACTGTATTTTTTATTAAAATAAATGCAGATTGGGAGAGCATAAGAGACTTTCAAAAATTTTTAATAAATCATGGTGTATTTATTTTTTGGTTTACTCTGCAGTGGAAACAAGCTTTACAGAACTAATCAGAATCGTGTTGAAAATGCACTGTAAAACCTTTTTATTAACACAATATTGGCTTTTATGAAGAAACATCATACTGGAGTGAATAACTCCCCCATTACACCCCCTCCAAAAGACCTCAATGTCAGGCCTGATGCAAATTCACAAACAGTACTTTTTAATTCAGTAAGACTGACTGAATTCAGACACTTTAAGCAGTTTATAGCTATGTTTTGGGTTCTGTGTAAATTAATTACCATTTGGATGTAAATGTCATTCCACCTCCTCATGTAAATTAGATTTCATGGCGATCGAGTTTGTAATAATCCTCATTGGCCCACTTCCGATATCCATTGTATTATTTGTGTTATAATTTATAGCTGTTATTGGAGGAAATATGCAATGTGGTGAACCAGAAGTCACTTTATTTTCTGCATAGAGCTGTTACGCAGCAGAAATATCTTTAGTGTAAAAGCACAAGCTACATTATGTGCCGCTGACGCAGGATGTGTGAAACAGGCCTAAGAGTCGACTGTTTTATAGTCCTATTTTAGACTTGAAAAGGAAAATTTCCTGGACTGTGTTCAGTAATAGTGCAGTACAGTACGAGCGCAGTGCTGCTGGAGGCGTCTGTCCCCAGGCTGCAGTCGCAGGTCATGTGTGGCGGCCACAGGGGAAATGAGCCTTGCACTTAATTTCCTTCAGTGCAGCCTTTACTGCCCCTGCAGAGTAGAGCTGCCCTGTCCAGCTGTCAGACTGTGGGAGGCTGTACTCCTCCCCTCTCCCCTCTTTCCCTCTTTCTTCCTCTCTTTCTTCTCGCTCTCGGCCCAGGGAGATTCCCAGACGTTCGGCTCTGCGCTCGAAGAGGTTACAACAACACAGCTTTGGTTCGAGAGTGGCAATGGGAGAGCAAAGCCTCATAACCCCCAAAGCACAGAGCGGTTCACCTAAAAGTCACCCGCAGAGAGAGAGAGAAAAGTAGAAAGACAGATAGAGTGTAAATGAGAAGCTTCACTGGCATGGTGCATGGCTGGTGTTTCTGGAAAGAACCCGTCTCTGACGTTTATTGTGAGGGGGAACTTTGCAGGGGCCCAGATTAATGATATTTCCCTGTCACAAGTCGCCATGTCTCATGTAGCCAGAGCTTCAGACTGACGGCAGAAGGTCTGGACTCCATTGCAGCTTTCATTAGCCAAGGACCAGTCAAGAGGACATCTGACCGACATGTAAAGCAACCGATCACAGTTTATTTTGTTCCGTTTCACGATTAGAGGTGTGAAAATGTAACGTCGATGGGCATCTTATAAATGAATCATTCAAGAACGTTGTGCAAGTTTACTTCAACAGTGGCACGGCAAACTACATACTTGTGAAAATCCAAATCTTGCGTTTTGTTGATCCTGATAAGCACTCATTGTCACAGTTGTAAACACAATGTCTTTATTCTTCCATGAGGGTGTTTGGCATTACGACGGGAGCTTTGTTTCCAGAATTAAAGAACACGACACACGTTTCCCGGCAATCTCGCAGAATTCAATCAATTAGATGACGACTTCAAAACTCCCAAAGTGTTTCCTATTTTGTGAGCCTTAAGACCCGTTCACATCAAGAACGATAACTATAAAGATAGCGATAAAGATAGTTCTAAAATCGTTCTGAATATAAAACAATAGCGCTGTCCACACCACAGCTAGATAACGGTATAGAGAAACGATATTGTTGGGATCACTTTCAGAATGATTTTTTCCAGCTATTGAACGATAAAACACTGACAACCAATCAGAATCCATTCTAATTTAAGGGCTTGCGCATTTAAAATGGCAGACAACATTGTGGAGAAGTTCATTGAGGTCCAGAAAAAGCCACCACTGTTTGACAAGTAAAACTCCCTTTTCAAGGATACTTTAAAGAAAATGGAAATATGGAAAACAATCGGTCATACCCTCGGAAGAAATGGTGAGCAGTATTAACGATGAGATCATTATGCCAGGCTAGCAAACAGTGTAACATAAAATTACCTCAGGTATCCAGCACTAGTTTCGACAGCATTGTCTTTGAAGTTGCAGTGAAGTTTTTTTGCCACTATATTGACTTCATCAGCTAAATTCACTTTTAGATTAGATTGATTACACTAGCTATTCACTCGAAACATAGCATGCTGAGGACATTTGCTGGTTAAAGCCATGTAAATGCAACAAGAACAGCAAAAACATATTGTAAACACTTTAAAACCGCACCCCGTGAGCTTAGAATAAACAGACAGTTATCGTTTGTTGGTGTGGATGCAAATATAGTTATCTTTATAGTTATCATTCTTGGTGTAAACGGGCCTTTTTGCATCATGTGAGGTCTGAAGCCTGATTTATAAACTATTTCGCTTGGCTGTGTGCACGGCAAATTTTGTAAGTTTGTAAGATGCACGAATGCGAGGCGAATCTGGCCGAGAATGTACGTTTCACCACACTGGCACCCAGTTTGCGCGTCTAAATTAGTTGCTTACATTTACAAAATGTGCCAACAATACCAGAAATAATCCCTTTTAATGAAAATAAAGGTCAATTTTTAATAAAAATTTTCACAAATCTAAATAAAAATGTTTAGTGAAATTAGAAAATATTTAAGACATCGTTAATTTAGTTGTATACATATCCATACCTTTTGTTCTAATGTCACAAGTAATAATCTCAAGGTTTACTGGGTTTTACACGATTGTTTTTGCAGTGTGGTTTTGGTGAAGTGTAGTTACTAGAATAAACATCGTCAAATGTACCTTACTTCTTCTCACCGCTGCTTCCTGCTGATTTAAAGAACAATTTCTCAGAGTCGCCCCCTGTCGTTTCAAAGAATAGAACAACTGTGAGCGCGTCAAGTATAAACGCCTCGTCCGTTTGGGGATATGCGCGCGCAGTCAGCGGAGGCTCGCGGTGCGGAGCCAGGCGAACTTATAAATCCAGCTTGAGGCTGAGACTATAAGTCGCCTAACCTCCTCACAAAATAGATGGCTGTCTTTTCAGCTCTAAAGGTGCAGTCACATGTGAAATTTCAGCAATATTTTGTGGGCAATAATGGTCCATTGTTTATTGTCAATAGTATAATGTATGATTCACAGCTCACACAGAAGTCAATTTCAAACCAAACAGCTTTCTGTTGATCAAACACAGATTTGAAGTTGAACCCATTGCAAAATCTGTGTGGAAAAATTGCCCTCAAGTGAAATTTATGATCACATGGATTCCTTGAAATGAGTGGATTTTATCCACGAAAATTCGCTGAACAATGGTTAGTATGAAAAGTGTTGACTAAGTAGAGTCAGCTCACTATGTTTTAAAATGCAGCCAGAGTTTGAGTCTCTAAATGCACTTATGATGCCCCCAAATTCTGTCTTGTTTAGGCAGCTCAGTATATTAAAAAATATTCAGACATGCTAGTAATGCCTTAAAATGTTGTCTATGCAAGCAGCTCACTAGGATTTAAAAGACTTCAAGTGTTTAAAAGATGTCAAAAACGGCTGTCTAGGTAGGTTGCGTGCTAGGTTTTAAAACATACTGTAGATAAGAAGTGTCATTGGCATATTTCTCTTCACGTCTGGTGTTTCTATGACGTTTATTATGGGGGAAACTTTGCAGGGGCCCCAATCAATGTTCTATCCCTGTCACTAGTCGCCTAATGTCCCCACAAGACCGATGGCTGCCCTTCCAGCTCTATTGCAAGGTGGCGTTCAGTGCTGAGGTGGAATGTGTCTGGAAAGATTTGTGCTAACATTAAAAAGCCTAATGCTGACCTCTTATTCACAGACACTGGAAGGCATCACGAAGACATGGGAGGAAACGTCCCTGGACATCACACCCTACAAAGACAAAGGTCACCATAAACTGAGGTGAGAAGCCAGAGGTTCCAAAAGGTCAAACGTCAAGAGGTCACAGTCTCGCAGACACTCGCAAGTGCTCAATAAGCAGAATGTTAAAAAGATGATAGTGATGATTCAGTGTTCTGAGGTGGCAGAGATTCTAGCCTGAAGGCCTATTCACACCATGCTAATGCAACTACAACAAGAACATAAAAAAAAAATTTCCTCCAGGATTTTATTGTATCTCAAAAGATTTCAGTTGCCATGTAATTCCCCTAAGAAATAAGTAAAAAATTAGCACACATGTAGAAGACTTAAACATGTTGTGTGCTCAATAGGTAGGATCTTAAAAAGATAAGGATCATTCAGTATGGTAGCAGAAATTCTCTGTATGTCCCTGGACTGAAGGCCTATTCACACCACTGTTGATGCAGCTAAACAAGAAAGTAAACAATATTTAAGTATTTTATTTTATTTTTTTCATTTGCAGTGTAACTCTCCTCAGAAAAAGAAAAATAAGAACATAAAAATAGTGAAGATTAACACATACACACTTTCCTAGCAGCTTGCTACAGCCTACAGCCTCCATCAGTAGATTTTCCATCTTAATTGGGGAGTTGTCCTAATTGACTTTGCCTAATTGATGTATTGGATAATTTTTTTCCTGAGCCGTAATTGTCCCATAACTTTTTAATGCATGTCCAGTCGAGAGGTATTTGCAGAATTGTTTTTTTGTGGCAGACTCCCTGTCCACCGAGGGATTGTTACTGCCTTCATCCATGCTATTAAGGCACCGTAATGTGAATATATTAGTGCCAAAAACAAGCCATAGCCTAAAAAACACCATTCCTCAACATGATGGAGCGCCCTGCTGCAGGGGAGAACCGCTACGCGTGAGGAGCCAGTAACTCCACATTATCATATTACTCTGTGTGACACAACCACCACAGAGAAAGAGTGAGCAAATGATACAAAACACTGGCTGTGTTTTAAAACCTAGTGAGCCACCTACTGCCTACTGGACAGAATTCTCGGCATATTCTAATGTTCTTATCGGATTAAATGCGCTTATGATATGCAAAAATATCATAAGCCAGTGTTTGAATGAACCATTGATACCCGGAAATGTTGTCTAGGTGTGTAGCTCAGTAGGTTTTGAAACACATCAAGTGTTTAAATGCACCTTTGTCTAGATGAGGCTGTGAAACACAGCCATTGGCCGGACAGCATTGCTCTCTCAGAGTCCGGTTCAAATCTGTGTTTGACAGCAAGCCATGTTTTCATACACAGATTAAATGGCTTATCAATGCCAGGGCACCTTGAGCTCTCACATAAACATAATTACTATCAATCTCCTTAGAGAGCAGGACTCAGAATAACTGCTTTAAGCCTTCTGGGCAAACAAGTCAAGGGTCCAATAAAGAACATGAACTGACTGTCTGTGAATGAATAAACACTAGTGGGAAAAGACATTTCTGTATTTAGATGAGCTCAAATGATGCTGTTGCTCTTTTTGGTTTGATTGAGACCATTCGGGAGTTTCACAAAGTGTTCATTGCTTACAATTATACAAACGAGCTGTGAGCAGATAAGAACTGGAGAGGATGCTTTGTGCATATGGCAGCCACACAAAAGCTCTAATCTAATAGAATCATTTGTACAAGCAGTCTCCTTCCCAAGGGCTGAAAGTTTTCTGAAAATGCCTTCAGGCCTGTTCGTTTTTAGCTGGAAGCAGTGTTTGTGTGCATATGAGCATGTTTATGTGCAAGTTGAGTGGATGAATCGGAAATGGGTCAAAAGCATTGTTTGTAAAAGTCTTTGCCTGTTTGTCTGTTTTGATTCAGTAGTATTATAGTTTTTAATACATCTCTTTGGAGACTTCCTATATAGATTCTTCCTTAATTTTCTATGTAATTTGTGTCTATCTTCTTTGTTTGTGAGAGTGCCTCTGGGAACAAATTGGTCTATGATATTAAGATATTGCTTATGTGATATATTCAGGTAAGATATTGCTTATGTGATATATTCAGGTGGATTTCAGCAGTGTCGTGTAATGAAGTCACTCCTACAAACCATTTTGGCAGGTTGAATTTTATATGTTATATACATTTTAAATTGTAGTCTTTTAAAAAGGCATCTGAAGTGATAAACTAAGTTTTGTCAAAAAATAGATTTTTTGATACATATTGATACTGAAATATCTGAAATGATCCTAATTCAAATTTTCCGGAGAATAGGTGCAAAAACACCTATTCGCCAGGTGCGCTTTCTTGCTCTCTCGTCTCTCATCACTGACTCGTTTCATTTGCTCCGGATTAATATTGTTGGTGTCACAGGGCTTGAATTTCGACGTGGGATTGCGTGTATTGCGCATAATTTCATTCAAGGAGATTTTGTGCTCACACCCAAAGTGCGTGCACATAAAGCCACCTCTCAGTACTAAATTTAGTTCTTTTTCACTGCTTATTGTGCTTAAACTGTCAAATACACACAAAATAATGTCAAAATGCCGGTCTTGGCGAGTTTTCACATAAACACAGTCAGTTATGTTTTATGTGAACGTAAACAGTTGAGAAAAACTGATTCGTGCATCAGGTCTAAAGTGACAGCAGCCTAATATACCTGCTGCCAAATTATGAGATAATATTAAAAATATCTATATGGCAGTTTTCCCCCATGGTATTGATGTCAAAATTGTGGCCAGTGAAAATTCTGAGTGGCTAGTATCTTTGGAAAACCACTAGCCACAGTGGCTGGTGAACAAAAAGTTAATGTCAAGCCCTGTATGTCACCATTCTATACCTTGCTGTCTCATTAAAATGGCATATGTTTGCAAGGTCTTTTAGGTCCTCTGATCAACTGCTCTTAACTGTTTCTAGGATAAGAACTCATTTATTATCCTGGCTTTTAACTCGATTGGATGCTGAGGCCTGTTTTATTCTAAGTCTGTGCATACTCTGAATTTGTGTTATTGTTGTGTTACTTGTTTTATGTATTTTTTGGTATTATTTTTTAAATATCTTTGTAAAGTACTTTGGGCAACAGTTGTATTAATAGTGCTTTATAAATAAAGAAAAGAAAGATATACAAATGTAGTTAAAGAAATATAAATCTAAAATTGTAAATATATTAAAAAATATATAAATATAATAATTATATCTGAGTTTGCGCGTATATAGGCAAAATTATTTACATAAATGTATGTAATTTTATTTTAGATGCAAAAGTATTTAGTATTTTGATACCCAAGTAAATGAGTTTGTACTTAGCTATATTTTTTAAACAAAATTATTTCTAAAAGTGAGCTAAATCTGACAAAACTTCCCTCTAGAGATGTTTATAAATAAAGCAAGTACTAAAATAAATATAAAAAAAAAATCTGTACTTCTATCCTTCACAGCTACATGTTAATTGGAATCAAAATAAAAATGTCCAAAATGTCTGTGTAGGTAGCAGCTCACTTGGAAACGCTCCCCATGGGTTTGGTACGATTGTGTTTGTGCATGTATGTTTAGTAAAGTCAAGTGACTTTCATTTATATAGCATTTTATCCAAAAAAAATTTAAAAGCAGCTTTACAGTAATAAACAGGAAAATATCGATCAATCATATAGATTGAATTTACAATAGTACAATAGTGTCTTTACTCAGCTGGAGTCAGTTCAGTTCCATAACTATGTAAAGTTTCTTCAATTATGAAATGAGTTCAATTAAGCTATAAGCAGCTCTTTAGAACACAGTAGTCTCCAGTGCTGGTCCTACACTTCTGGGGGCCCTGAACAAAACTTTGTGAAGGGGTCCCAGTTGAAATGTGCCTACCCCATCTGTTCTTTCAGAACAGTTTCACTGTCAACAAACAACATACAGTGAGTTGAATTTCAATAAACATTAGTACTAATGACAATGGTATTTCATATGCAAGGTGCAATAAATTGCACTTTACAAAAGAAGTATATAAATATGTAAAGGAAAACCCTTTAAAAACACATTAAACTGTCAGGAAGAACAAGTCAAATTAAATCCAATATTTTCGTTGACTGCTAAATAAATGCTTTATGAAAGTATTGCTCTGAAACCATCTTGCTGTCAGAAAAACTATAACACACAGCTGAAATGATTTTCCATGTGTGTGCTAACGAAACCACTGTTTACTAACGAAACTAAAGCATGATGAATAGTTTACCCAAGAAAGCTTAAAGGGTTAGGGATTTCAAACGATTTCAAAACACTGCTTCGAGTCTTTTGTTTTGAATCAGTAATTCGGATCACGTGTCAGAATGCCAAACTGCTAAAATCATGTGACTTTGGCGCTCCGAATCACTGGCTCGAAACTAAATATTGTTGAACAGTCGTTATTTTGTTTTCTCGTCGCTTTATAATATTAAGGCTGAACCACTGTACTCACATTAACTGTTTTAAATATGTTTTGAGTACCTTTCTGGATCTTGAGAAGTTCAGTGGCATTGCTTTCTATAGAGGCCTCACTGAGCCATCGGATTTCATCAAAAATATCTTAATTTGTGTTCCGAAGATGAACGAAGACCTAACGGGTGTAGAATGACACGAGGGTGAGTAATAAATGACATTATTTTCATTTTTGGGTGAACTAACCCTCGTAAACATACGAAAATACATCAGTAATTCTCTAAATGTGCTATCTTCTAGACTAATGGCCATTGTTTTTAAAGAACTTGACGGAACTCACAAGATGTTTACATTATATAGTAAAATGCTACTTATAAAATCTTTGAGAGCAAGGGAGCCCCCTGGTGGTGTGAGAGCCCTACACACCTTGCATAGTTTGCTTATAGGGAAGATAGGCACTGATAGTGTCGCTATTCATCTCGAGACAGTTCAATGTTGATTCAATTCAGTTCAATAAGTGTCGATGTTGCAAAAATGATCAATTATGAAATTAAGTCAAATAAGCTATAACGCATCTCTGCAGAAAACAGTGGTGTCATCATCCAGCTCAATTCAGGTCAAGTTATGATCTTATCCAATAGTGTTAGTGCAGTCAAATCAATAATATTACTAAGTGTTTAATAATGCACTAATACGCAGAGTCATAAAGATTGCAGCTCTCTGTGTGCTATAACCTGTCATATGCGTCAGTGTCTCACACCCACCTGTGAGAGAGAGACAGAGAGAGAGAGAATCACAGAGGGTGGTGTCTTGCTGACAGGTAGGCATGGGGAGAAAAAAAGCGAGTGAACAAATATATAGAAGAAGGGGGGGATGATTCTTATTGCTTATTTCTAGAAGCTTAGATCCTGCAGAACAGAGAAAGGATGTGGTCTTTCTCTCTCTCCCCCTGTTTAGCACACATACCTGCTGGTATTGTTCATCCACGTCAGTGCTGCAACAAAAGGTGGACATATGCTTTATCTTTAGTTCTCTCTCTCCCTCGCTCCTCTTTGATCACTCTATTTCTTCCTCTTTTTTTGTCTGTGGGGTGTATGCCATATCAACAAATACTGTGTGTTTAGTATTCAGCGGTGGGGTTGTATACAGGGGACAGAATCAATTCCAAATTACTCAGTCTCTCAATAACGGACAGCCCTGTCCGCAAGGAGAAAAGATGATTAATGATGATAGTATTCATGATAGAAGCTGAAGTGTTCGCACGCACAGATGGAGCTGTGTGTGCGTTAATGGTCCTGCAGTGAAGAGGCTTTCTGTTTGCTGCCGTGTACTTATAATTGAGCGTTTCCACACATTTAGCAGAACGGAGTGCAAATCACCTGTAATTACCACCTACAGCCCCGCATTGTACCCACAGCACACACACCCATTGTATAAATACGGTGCACAGAAACATCTCTTTGCCTGCTCTGCAGTTGCAAGAGTGACAATTCTGCAGAATATGCCGTAAAACTGTCCTACACCGAAGGTTCGACTGACCAAAGGACTCTCCTAGCAGTCATAATGTAACGTCGAGCGGAGCCAATGGGCGAAACGGTCAATAATGACGCGGGACAAAACGTGTGTGCAAACACTTTTAGCATATGCTACTTCTTGTAATTAAATTAGACTCATAAGCTTCCCTTACCAACACTGTATTTTATTTAAAATTTGCTACAGCGCACTTTTTTTTTCCTGACGCACATATGCTGCTGTTTGGACGCACACACACAGCTGCGTATGAACATCCCAGCACTGCTTTGCTGATGACTGGGTATTTTGAGAGGTCATGTCCTCCTCCTCTGTGTTTTTGTTGTTGTTGTTGTTGTTTGTTAATACACTAAAAAAGTGTTTTTGTGTGATTTTAGTACCTATAAGCTGTTTAAAATGTAGTGAGATGCCTACCTAGACCATTTTTAGACATCACTGACTTTAATTTGAACATCAGTATATGATCAAGATAGGCAGTTTACTTGGTTACAGACTAATTTTACTGTGTAAGCAGAGAGCATTCTAACTCACACATGGGGTGCGTCTCAATCAGCTCCCTAGTTCAGTAGTCAGGGCACTGATCAAGAAGTCGGCCATTTTAAGGGCTGTCGCAAAATCCTTCCAGTGCACTAAAACAATTGCTCCCTAAAATGTCATACAATGCCTGTGAAAACCAGGGAGCATCGATGCTCACTGTGTTCCCTTAACAGAAGTTCTGAAGGGCAAAACATAAACCGTGCAAGCCAGCTCACCACACATAATGCTACTTTTTAATTATATTTCAGCATAAACATACATCGCTTGACAGGTACTGAACATAATCTAGCTAAGTATTTATCATAATGTACTTTTAACTAACATTAAAAAATAATGTCAGAAAGATATCAGTTCTTCTGCTGTTGCTCATAAGTACCAGTAGTGACGTAGTACTACAAGGACGTTGTCATGAGTCATCAGTCTGTCCTTACCAGTGCCTAACTTTGTGTACACCATGTGCTCATTCATGACCTAGGGAGCTGATTGAGACGCACCCTTGGTTACTTTCCCTAAATGATCAGCATTCATTGCTTCATAATGGCTTTAGGGCTTTAAGCATGACTCATTGGGCCAGGGTAGTACAACACTGCCACCTTGTGTGTGTGCATATGTGTATTTACGTGTGCTTATGTGTGCGTATACACGTGTATGTGTGTGAGATAAAGGAAGCAGGAATGCCCTGACCATCTGCTACACATTAGAAAGAGACCCCCAGCCCAATTCAATTAACATCCACAAGCCCCCTGATTGGGCTCAGAGAGAAAGAGAGAGATGGGAAGAGAGATAAAGGACATTGCAGGACTTACTACCCTGCAGTAAATATGAGTTTCAGCATTCTGACAGCGGGGCGAATGGAAAAGTCATTGATCACACAGACACACACACACACACACACACAAACGGTAGACTCATTCAAAGAGGTTATGAAATTGCTATGAAACAGAGGGAGAGATAAATAAATACTCTTGATCGATGAGCATGTTTGAAGTTCCATTAAAAAAATTTAAACATTTACAATGGAAATACAGAGGGAATCTTTAGTTGGTGATTCTCTTTATTTATCTTTATTGCTGTTTATCTTTTATATAAGTCATCTTAATCTGGCAAAACTTTACAGGATGTCCCCTATTTTATTTTTATTTATATTTTGTAACATTTTAACAAGCATTTTAGTGCTTAGTCTTTTGTTTTATTTATTTATTTTTGATTAGTTTCTAGTAATTATAATTAAAGTAATTATAATTAAAAATGATTTCATGCCCTCAACAGAATCAGAAATTAGCCATGACTCAAAGCAAAAATAACATTGGAAGTGATTTAAAAAAAAAAGTACTAGATATGTTAATGTGAATACTATAGTAAATTCTTTTCTTGTCTATTTTAAAAAATATATGGTTGTACTTCATTTTACAGTCCTGTTCCCCATACATATTATGTACTTAATATAGTAATTGCAATAACTGGCTAATAACTGGCTTTTGTTTGGCTCTCCAATATGGCTTTCCTGTAGCTCAGTGGTTAGAGTATGGCACTAGCAATGCCAAGGTCATGGGTTCGATCCCAGGGATTGCACATACTCAGATACAAATGTATAGTATAATGCAATGTAAGTCGCTTTGGATAAAAGCGTCTGCCAAATGCATAAATGTAAATGTAAATGTAAAATAACTAGGTACTAACCCTGAGCCTACCCCTAAATCTAACCTTGACCTATGTAGTTACCTTATATTACGCTGTAAGTACATGCAAGTGCACGTACTGTAAAATAAAGTGCAACCTTTTTTCATATTTGATGGTTTTAGTGTCTCTATAGACACTGTAGTGACTGTAGTTGTCAAATATCTGTATTTACTGTCTCAGAGGCAACTACTGGTGAAGGTTTAACTAATATAAAGTGGGTTTTGATTAAAAAAACTATTAAATTTGCTTCGAAAACACTTGATATGAAGAAATCCCTCCCAAACAGTCTAAAACAGTGATTACATTAAGATCCACTGTGACAGACAGCAGAGAGCACAGAATCCTAAATAGGGACCAGTCTAATTTATGTCAAATTGTTTATTTGATATCTTGCTTGTTATTTGCAGCTACTTTTGTATTATATAGTGATGTTGATTTTATTGGTAACAGCCATAATTGTGTATAATTTGCTGTAGTTTGTTTAGTTCACACCTAATTTTATACAGTTAGAGGGGGGGGAGAAAGCCATCATAAAGGTGAAAATATTGCTTTTTTTCCCCTCTTTTTTTTTTTGGTCCTTTAGCCATTGGTCCTTTAGCTAGTTATATGTGCTTGAGTATATGTGAGTTATTTGATAATTCTGTCGCAGTTATAATGTAGTCAGGGATTTTCAGTCCGCTCTCACCTGCTGCTCTTCGGAGAATAGCCTGCACTGAAGACAAACAGTTAGATGATGTGATGAGAGTGATGAATATGACAGATGCAGTGGTGTGTGTGTGTGTGTGTATGAGTGATACCAAGAGAATGAATCCTCTCATCACTGCACCTTTCCCACTGCTAATGTTCACATGTGTGTGAGGCAGAGTCAGAGCGAAAGAAAGAGTTGAGAGTGCGGGAGATTGAGCAGGGCTCCGGTGATTGGTCTGAATGAGAGGTCTGCGGCAGGCGGGTGGAACGTGTGATCACTTATAGCAGAGGTGGTAATTTACAGCCTTTCTGAGTGTGTGAGAGAGACACCATCTTTCATAGCAGCCATGCTGTATTGCTTCCATCCATATTTAACAATATCTTTGTTTTTTGATAGTAATGGTAGACTATAATAGACAAAAACACCAATATATAAAAGAAAAGAAAATTTAAGTAGATAAATCAAATAATATACATATACGTATACTAGGGGTGAAACGGTTGTCGGTAAAAAATCGAACCGTACCGTTCTGCACACTCGGTTCGGTACGCAGTTGCACCGCGTCCAGTCTTCAGTGTCACATGATCCTTCAGAAATCATTCTAATATGTTAGGTTTAGATTTGATTTAGATTTGCTGCTCAAGAAAAAAATTCTTATTATTATCAATGTTGAAATAATATTTTTTAATACTTTTGTGGAAATATTTTAAGGATTCTTTGATAAAAAGAAAATTCAAAAGAACAAAATAGAAACCTTTTACAAAATTTATAAATGTCTTTACATTTTTAATCAGTTTAATGCATCCCATGAATAAAAGTATTCAAAAGTATTAACAATTCTTCTTTAAGCTCTTCCACAACCAAACAATTGGCAATTTTAATCACATTTTATATATTGATCAGTAATGTTGGGATTAAAGTTATGAAGTATGTCTGGAGTTATAGACACCCTTTATAATCCACTTATACTGTAATAGCTTGAAGTTTATATTAACTGCCTGGATGTGGGGATTTTAAACAGGTTTTCTGCCATTCATCTTCAGATATATCCTGTTATATCCTGATATATGTTTTTAATGCTTTCTGTGATGAAAATAATCCAAAATTTTATCAGCAGAGGAGCTCATCATGTCATTTATTCATATACTGTAACATGTAGAAACACTTTCTTCTTTCTCAGCCATCATCACTTGCGTCCATTGTGCTGTATTTTTATGGTGGCTTCAGGGCAAAACGCAGTCTTCTCAAGTGCACTTAAACTTGATTAAAGTGGCATTATGATTCACAGGGTTCTTACGTCGTGTTCCAATGACAATAATTAACATATTTAAATGGAACATAATAGAATATAATTTGTGATCAGTAAGATTTTCTTTAAAGAAATGAATACTTTCATTTATTGCATCCTTGCTGAATAAATTAAAAGTGACAATGAAGACATTTATAATGTTAAAAAAAAAAAATTAAATGCTGTTTTAAATGCTCTTCCTTTGAAGAATCCTGAAAATATTAAGGAAATCAGCATATTAGAATGAGTTATGAAGGATCATGTGACACTGAAGACTGCAGTAATGATGCTGAAAATTCAGCTAAACCATCACAAGAATAAATTACATATTAAACTAAAAAATTGTTATTTTAAATTGTAATAATATTTCACAATGTTACTGTTTTTACTTGGATCAAATAAATGCAACATTGGTGAGCATAGGAGACTTTTTGTGAAAACACAAAAGATGGTATCAACCCCAAACCAGTGTAATGTATATATTTAAAAATATTTAATCTAATTTAAAGGTGCCCTAGAATAAAAAAATTAATTTAACTTGGCATAGTTGAATAACAAGAGTTCAGTACATGGAAATGACATACAGTGAGTCTCAAACACCATTGTTTCCTCCTTCTTGTGTAAATCTCATTTGTTTAAAAGACCTCCGAAGAACAGGCGAATCTCAACATAACACCGACTGTTACGTAACAGTCGGGATCATTAATATGTACGCCCCCAATATTTGCATATGCCAGCTCATGTTCAAGGCATTACACAAGGGCAGCCAGTATTAACGTCTGGATCTGTGCACAGCTGAATCATCAGACTAGGTAAGCAAGCAAAGACAATAGCGAAAAATGGCAGATGGAGCAATAATAACTGACATGATCCATGATATCATGATATTTTTAGTGATATTTGTAAATTGTCTTTCTAAATGTTTCGTTAGCATGTTGCTAATGTACTGTTAAATGTGGTTAAAGTTACCATCGTTTCTTACTGTATTCACGGAGACAAGACTGTCGTTATTTTCATTTTTTAAACACTTGCAGTCTGTATAATTCATAAACACAACTTCATTCTTTATAAATCTCTCCAACAGTGTGTAATGTTAGCTTTAGCCACGGAGCACCATCAAACTCATTCAGAATCAAATGTAAACATCCAAATAAATACTATACTTACGCGATTAGACATGCTGCATGACGAACACTTTGTAAAGATCCATTTTGAGGGTTATATTAGCTGTGTGAACTTTGTTTATGCTGTTTAAGGCAAGCGCGAGCTCCGAGGGCGGAGAGCACGAGAATATAAAGGGGCCGCAGCCTAAATCGGCTCATATTTAATGATGCCCCAAAATAGGCAGTTAAAAAAATGAATAAAACAAAATCTATGGGGTATTTTGAGCTGAAACTTCACAGACACATTCAGGGGACACCTTAGACGTATATTACATCTTTTGAAAACACGTTCTATGGCACCTTTTATTATACAAGATTTTTTGTTGTTGTTGAAGGAAGTGTACATGAGACAATGTCTTTGTGCTCTAACCTGTTGATCTAATTTCTAAAATGTTCATGAAATGCTGCAAGTTCAGCTAATATCAGTCATTACAGACAGAGTAGTTCACCTCTACCATAAATGCTCTTGGACTTCACTTGTGTTTTTTCCTCAGGCACTGCTTCAATGATGTGTGTCGAATGCTATATGTGTCTGTCATGTTGCCTGGACTCAAAAACAGACAGATTATTCCTCTGAGTATGTGGCTATAGGTGCCGCAGGCGAGAGATTGTGCCTCGTTTCATGCTGCCGCTCTGGAGGTCAGGTGGCCCACGACTGTCACTCACCTCCTCTTATTCTCTCCTTCTCTCTGCAACTCTCTTCTCCTTTCTTCTTTCTCTCTTTCCTCAGTAATGCACTACAAATAAAACTTGCTCCTTCCCATCAGCCCTGTGCTCCCTCTGAGAGAAAGAGAGAGTGTGAAGATGTTGTTTTAAGCTATTTACACTCATCTTTTTCACTTTTTTTCTTTCTTATCCTGCCTTTGTGTCCTTCACTAACTGACATTGTTGTTCTGGACGTGCAAAGTGTGTGTGTCCTCCGTTGCTCATATGCACACACTCTGCATGCAGGGGCATCGGTTAGAGCTTAGGGAGGTGGAGAGGCAGAGACAAACAGAGATGAATGACACACACACCTGCGGCTTCAATTTGAGAAATCACGAGATGTGTGACATGTTTTGTGCCTGTGAGGGAGTAAAACACACTGTGTGTGTCTTTCTTTTTGGGTTTGTGTGCTCGTGTTAATGTATTTGAGTGTGTCTGAGTGTGTGTTTGTGCGTGTGCGTGCGGACATCAGGTGCCGGCAGTCACCGCTCATCCCCGCAGCGAGGCTATAGCCATGCCGTTGGCATGGAGACGGCTGCGGCAGCGCGTGAGGCTGCTGCCATGGCAACGCAGTATGCCAAGGAGGGGGGTCGAGAGCCACTGCTGTTCACTTTGTCCTCTCTTTTGTTTGCTTCATACATCTAGCTGTGTGCGCGGGATAGAAAGGGATGTGTGATAGTTTGTCGAAATTAATAACAGACTGAACCTTGAGCTCTTTATATTACCTTCATTTATTTCAGGTGTATTGTGAATGTGCCTTTTATAAATATGCTTTGTGTCCTTGTACATGTTTGGCTATACTTAAAAGGGTCAGATTTTTTAAAATGTCTTCACAAATATAGTAAACCTCATCAAAAACTGGCGTTCGAAGCAGCCCAGACTGTTTAAAATGCTCATAAATCAGCTAAATCATGTTTTGATAGACTGTCTAATGTCAACAGGTTATGCCGTGAGGGTTAGATTGTGAGGGTTTAGTAAATACTACACTGCGTTCCAAATTATTATGCAAGTGACATATCTGTAAGATTTCAGTACAATAAACATTCAGATTTTAGTTTTTCTAAGAAAATGTTTGTTTGTTTATTTATCAATGTCTTATTAGATAACTGGTATCAATCTCAGACAAAATTATTTGCCAGATCTACGGAAACACTACTTAGAGGTTGTTCCACATTATTAAGCAAGTCACAGTTCTCATGCAATATGGGAGGAAGAAAGATCTTTCTGAAGATGAAAAGCATGAAATGGTGCAATGTTGTGCAAAAGGCATGAAAACAACTAATATTGTGTGAAACTGAATGGAGATTATTGAATTATCATAAGATTTGTGAGTGATTTAGAGCACAGCAGAACTCGGTCAGATAAAGGCTTATTAAGGAAAGTTTCTGTCAAAAAATTTAATTGTATTAAAAGGGCAGCTATAAAAAAAGCCAGTGTTGAGCAACAAACAGGTATTTGAAGCTGCTGGTGTCTCTGGAGTCTCAAGAAGCTCTCCATGCAGGCTGGCAGTTGCGCGTAAAGATGCATTTTAGCCACCATTAACCAAACCTCACAAAGAGAAACATTTACAGTGGGTGTAGAAATACATGAAGACCACGTTCCAACAAGACTGCGACGTCAGCAAGGAGCTGGCGGGTGATGATTTGGGCTGGAATATTGGGAAGTGAGATGGAGGGCATTTAAATGACTTTTGCAAGATATATGGAGTTCATAACTGGCCATTTTCAGCTATGGTATAAAAAGGAGGATAGTGCCTTCTGAAATACAATGCACTATCCCATGCTGCAAAGAAAACACCACAGCAATAAAACAGTTTGAAAATGTATTTCTACACCCACTGTAAATGTTTCTCTTTGTGAGGTTTGGTTAATGGTGGCTGAAATGCATCTTTACGCACAACTGCCAGCCTGCATGGAGAGCTTCTTGAGACTCCAGAGACACCAGCAGCTTCAAATACCTGTTTGCTGCTCAACACTGGCTTTTTTTTATAGCTGCCCTTTTAATACAATTACGTTTTTTGACAGGAACTTTCCTTAATAAGCCTTTATCTGACTGAGTTCTGCTGTGCTCTAAATCACTCACAAATCTTATGATAATTTGATAATCTCCATTCAGTTTTCACACAATATTAGTTGTTTTCATGCCTTTTGCACAACTTTGCACCATTTCATGCTTTTCATCTTCAGAAAGATCTTTCTTCCTCCCCATATTGCATGAGAACTGTAACTTGCTTAATAATGTGGAACAACCTCTAAGTAGGATTTCCATAGATCTGGCAAATTATTTTGTCTGAGATTGATTCCAGTTATCTAAAAAGACATGGATAAATAAACAAACAAACATAGAAAAACTAAAATCTGAATGTTTATTGTACTGACATCTTACTGATATGTCACTTGCATAATAATTTGGAACGCAGTGTATTATATTACTATGAAAACCACTGCATCTGTCCATGGTTCTTCTACTGTCAATGACAATATTCAAAGGATCCCATGTAGGCTAAAATATTTCTTCTGCAATGGTTTTAATTTGATTTCTAAATTAATTGATTTCTAGGCATTTCAAAAACCTAGTATTAAAGGGTTAGTTCACCCAAAAATGAAGTCATTAAGTATTTACCCTCATGGCGTCCCAAACCTGTAAGACCTTCGTTCATCTAAAAAATATCTTAACACAAATTAAGATATTTTTTGATGAAATCCGAGGGTTTCTGAACCACACATGCGTGTGATGCTTACGCAGGTGCCGGCCAATACGAGTCAGCATTCTGACTTAGAACCCGGAAGTGCTGCACTGCGTTCACTACCTCAACAGCGTAGGAGAATGACAGGGGAGAGAAGAAATTATTGAAGTCATTATTTTTGTTTTTGCACACAAAAAGTATTCTCGTCACTTCATAAAATTAAGGTTGAACCACTGTAGTCACATGAACTGTTTTAAATATGTCTTTAGTAGCTTTCTGGACCTCAAAAGGTGTATTGTGTGATTCAGAAACCCTCAGACTTTATCAAAAGAATCTTAATTTGTGTTCCGAAGATGAAGATGAAAAGTTCTTACTGGTGTGGAACGACATGAGGGAGAATTTCTTAATTTCTTAATGACAGAAATTTCATTTTTTAGTGAACTAATCCTTTAAATGTATTTTAATGACCAAAGAATTTACATGATGTTGTTCAGTTGTTCATGATTATTGAAAGTCACAAATAACAGTTTCTGCCTAATAAATTATTTTAGAACCTGTGTGAAAAAAAGAGACCCAAACTGAGCAAAAATATGCAATTTGGTCAAGTTGCTGATATTTATATGACCAAAAAGATAAAATTCTGATAGCTTGTAATTTATAAGAGATCGTTCTAACAATCTAGCAGACTACTTACATAAAATACATATAAATATTAGTTGTCACTATATCTCTCAATAATAAAAGTATGTCTTAGTAAGATTATATTGAAATGATAATTCATGATTAAAGCTCTGTAGTTTTTATTTGTCAGAGGCAAAACATACAATGCAATGCAATGATGATTGAGAGATGTGAATGAGTGTTCATCAAAAGCCTTATAGATCATACTTTAACTTGATTTTTCAAAAAAAGAAAAAATGTATGGATAATCAAGTAAGTTAAGTGTTCATCTTGAAATATGACTTAAAATAAATAAATATAAGTTATTCTTACATTTACTTTATAAAAATAAGTTAATGTTTCACAGCAAAAAGACACGTGAACCATGACCTGAAGAGAGACTTTTTTAGAATTTTACTAAAAGACTTTTTACTTTCTAAAAAAGTATGAAATATCAATCAGACGACAGAAGGAATGTTGTATATTGTGTTTTCAGCAAAGTTTTTATCATGTGGATAGTTAAGAGGCCTTAGAAATGTGCTTATCAAATATGATGCAGTAGGCTTTAAAGGGTTAGTTCACCCAAAAATTAAATTTCTGTCATTAATTACTCACCCTTATGTCTTTCCAAACCCGTAAGACCTTCGTTCATCTTCAGAACACAAATTAAGATATTTCTGATGAAATCCAAGAGCTTTCTGACCTCCCTATAGACAGCAACGTCATGACCAATTTTAAGGCCCAGAAAGGTAGTAAAGACATTGTTAAAATAGTCCATGTGACTACAGTGGTTCAACCTTATTGTTATGAAGCGACAAGAATACTTTTTGTGTGCAAAAACAACAAAAATAACAACTTTATTCAATAATTTCTTCTCTTTCCTGTCAGTCTCCTATGCTGTTCACATTGTAAACACAGTGCAGCGCTTCTGGGTTCTACGTCAGAATGCCAGCTGATGACAACATTAAGATTGAAACATTAACTATTTTAATGATGTCTTTACTACCTTTCTTGACCTTGAAATTGGTTATGAAGTTGCTGTGTATTGGGAGGTTAGAAAACTCGGATTTCATCAAAAATATTTTAATTTGTGTTCCGAAGATGAACGAAGGTCTTACGGGTTTGGAACGATATGAGGGTGAGTGATATGACAGAAATTTAATTTTTGGGTAATCTAGCACTTTAAATGACAGTTATTGAAAGAACAAATGAAAATAAGAAATATGACTTGATTTTAGCTGTTTTAGCTTATTTTAAGATGAATTGTTTTAATGAAACCATTTTGCGGTCCCCTGCTTGAGAACCCCTGGTATATGACGGGTTCTTACAAATATGTCTTCTAAACTGTGTGTGCATGTTTGTGTGTATACTCAGGGGGACAGAGGAAGTGTTCCAGGCTCTGGAGGATAACCAGGTGACACTCTCTGTTATGAAAGCATCTCGTTTCGCCAAAGCATTCGAAAAGGAAGTTGACCACTGGGAACGCTGTTTGTCTCTGGTGTTGGAAGTCATTGAAATGATCCTCACTGTACAAAGGCAGTGGATGTATCTAGAGGTACGCACACACACAGCACTTCCTACAGTTTTATATAGCACATTACTCATTCAAATGTTTCTCTTATGCTTTAAAACTCTGGTTATATTATCCAGGTATATACACAATACAATCCTGACCTTCCTCACACCCGGCTCTTTCCTAATAAACACCAGTCACAGTGCCATGCATTAGATTACAGAGGGGTCCACTCTCTACATGTGATGCACAGACTCACTGTAAAAGATCTCACACACACTCATAACAGAGTTCAGAGGCACACATCTGTTCTCTTGCAGCTGATGAGGAGAATAAACAGTGGCTGTCAGCCTGGATATCCTGTGTGTATGAGTGTTTGTAAACATACCTGTGATGGCTCCAACCAAGCACCACACTGCTTTATCTTCCCTTCTGTGCTTTCCTTCGTTTCAGCTGTCTGCTACCACATTCTTTCTCTTTTCTTTCAATAGAACATCTTTCTGGCAGATGACATACGTAAGCAGTTGGTTCGTGAGACGGCAGAGTTTGATGACGTCAACTTCAGTTGGAAGATCATCATGGACCGACTCGACAATGACAAAAATGCTCTCAGAGGAACACACCACCCAGGTAATAAAGGGATGGTGCTGGACGTCACCACCATCGGTGGTTGTAAAAAAGAGTAAGGCAGATGGATGAAACATGTCCAGGTCACCTGGAAAAAAAAAATCTATTTTGCATAAATAAAATAAAGCAGGTTAAGCATTAAGAATATGCATATATATGGGGAAATGGTCTTAATTTTCAAGAAAATAGTCTCACAATGCGGAAAATATCTATCTATCTATCTATCTATCTATCTATCTATCTATCTATCTATCTATCTATCTGTCTGTCTGTCTGTCTGTCTGTCTATATATATATATATATATATACACTGCTTAACAAATTTATTAGACCATCACCCAATGTAAGGTTTGTGACACAGCTGCCCTAAACTATTGGTAAAAGTATTGGTGATTACCAAAATCATTGTCAAAACGTTGCAAAGACTATTTGACCAAGAAATAAAAAAGAATCTGGATTAGTGGAACTGATGGATTGGCCAAGTCAAAATCAGGACTTAAATCCTATTGAACAAATTTGGGGATTTAGCAGATTCAATGATACAAAGTACAAAAGTTTCATCAGAGGCAAGTCTTTGGGAACAAATAGAAACTATTTGGAAACTGTGGAAAAGTACATAAAACAATGCCAGTAAGAATGCAAGCTGTTATCAAGGCCAAAGGACACAAAATACAAAATATAAAGTTTTTTGGTTATTATGTGTGAATAAAGACTATATTTAGTTGTTTCAGTTTGTTATTTGCCTAATAACTGACAATACATTTTTTAGTTTTAAACAAGTTTTCAAGTTAAAAAAACAAGAAGAAAAAAAAACATTAGAGAGAGAGAGAGAGAGAGAGCGAGAACAATAAAAAAAGGAGCGTATTTGTTTGTCCCAGATAGGTTTTTGACAGTTATTGGGAGATATCATATCACGTATGAATATCACAGCATATCACATCAGGCAAAATGTTTAGTATTGTATAGGTTGTTTTTGCTAATGCCTTTATTCTAGAGGAAACCAATAGTAAACATTTTTTAATAAAGCTCTTTAGATTGAAAGGAGGGACTTCCTTTTCCACAGTCAACATATTGAGCATTGTAAGGAAGAACAGGCATTAAATTACACATGTATGTTCCTTTTTCTGTTGTCTCAGGTCTTCTAGAGAAGCTCTTAGAAATGAACACTAGGTTAGAGGAAATTCAGAAGTCGCTGGACATGTACCTGGAGACCAAACGGCAGGTCTTTCCTCGATTTTACTTTCTGTCTAACGATGACCTCCTGGAGATCCTGGGCCAGTCACGCAACCCTAATGCTGTGCAGCCACACCTCAAGAAGTGCTTTGACAACATCAAAAGTCTTCGCATCAACAAGGTACATACACACTAGGGCTGAGTGACATGACCAAAATCTTATACCGTATGAGCAATTTAGCAGATTTATGTCATGTCATTGGTATATATGATTTTCCATTTCAGAAATGTATGGGAAAAAGTATGAATATTTAAATAATCTGATTGTATGTGTGTGTATAGGTTGGGATCAGTAACAGCAAGTCAGAGGCCAGTGGGATGTTCTCAGCTGATGGGGAGTTTGTTGAGTTCACTCATCCTGTTCTTCTGGAGGGGCCAGTGGAGGTGTGTTTCCAACCTACAGTCTAACACAGCCTTTCTTGACAAATGCATTCTTCATTGAGCTTCTCCTCTTGTATGTGTAGGCGTGGTTGTGTGATGTCGAGCGAACCATGCGCTGGACTCTGAAGGACTGTCTGAAGAACTGCTCTATGGCTCTCAAAAAGATGCCAGGAAAGAGGGGCAAATGGGTGCGAGACTGGCCAGGACAGGTGTGTGTGTGTGTGTGTGCTTGTTTTTGTAATTTATGAGGACACAAATGTGTATAATGACATGGGTATGACATAGGTATTACAAAAAGAAGTGACTTATGAGGACATTACCCATGCCCCCACTTTTTAAAAGGCTTATAAATCATACAGAATGAGTTTTTGTGAGAAAGTAAAAGTGTGCACAGTTTCCTGTGATGGTTAGGTTTAGGGGTAGGGGTAGTGTAGGGGGATATAAAATACGGTTTGTACAGTTTAAAAACCATTACGCCTATGGAATGTCCCCACAATTCACAAAAACGAACGTGTGTGTGTGTGTGTGTGCGCGTGCACTGTATGTCTGTCTGTGTACATGCAGCAATTAAACAGCAACATGTGCTTTGCTTTTCTTTACAGATGTTGATCACAGCCAGTCAAATCCAGTGGACCACAGATGTCACCAGAGCCCTCATGACCAGCAAAGAGAGAGCAGATAAATCTGCCCTTAAATCACTAAAAAAGAAACAGGTGAGAGGAGCCAAGCAGTTACAGATTTGGGCTAGTGATTCACAGGTCACTGGTTCAAACACCTGAAAGGGCAATATATGGATTTAAAAAATTATGCTGCCATTGTCCTCTTGGGAAAGAAAGATATTTAGGCCCTAACTTCAACAGGGGACTGTCCCAGTAATGACAAAAACTCTTCATGAGCTAATTATAGTTAAAGTGCAAAAAATGTAAATTAATATTTTATACTTTCATTTAGTGTCAGATGTGGTGTGTACAGGCTTTTAATGTGCTAATAATTATATCTAGACAGAATCTGCAGACTTTTCCCCCATTTTCTGTGCCAATTTAGAAGGAAATCTGTAGGATTCTCTGGAATGGATTAGAACATGGTGTTAAATAAAGCTGAGAGTACTACACACTTGTTAGTAGCTGAAAGCAAAATAAAATTAGCCCAAATATTTAATTAACAAACACACAAGCAGTAGGGGATTTGTAGAATTTTAGGAATGACAGGTGTTCTTATTCTGCAGAAATCTGCGGAGCTCTCTGTGGAGTCCTGCGGGCACAGATTCTATGCGAGTCTGCTAATAACTGGTGGATGAACTCCATATACACTACTGACTTCACTCAAAAGCCTTTATGGGAAATGAGTTATTCATTTCATGTGTATTTGTACTTGGAGCACAGGATGCACTACATACACAAGTTAATTAAGGACGGCAGCTCAAATGAATTTAATCCAATCACATCTTATAAGCCAAAGCCAGTGAGACACAGAGAATGGCTTAGGCCTGTCTCTGTGTCTTTGAGAGTTGAGATTTAATCTCAGAGCATGGCTTCTTGGGCTTAAGGAAGGTGGGAATTTTTTTGTTGTTAATTTACATTTACATTACACGTCCCAGCTGATGTTTACAGAGTATGTTTGGAGTAACTGTGGCTAGGTTTGATCTGGAACTCCTGATCCGTAAAATTAGTTTGTGTTGTGTCTGAGTTCGTCTCTCTTTTAATTATGAGTATTTGCATTGTGATACCCAGGTGTCCATGCTCAGTCAGTACTCTGAAACCATACGAGGGAACTTATCGAAGCTTCTGCGCTTGAAGATTGTCGCACTTGTCACTGTGGAGGTCCACGCCCGTGATGTCATCAGCAAACTGGCCAAAACAGGCTGTTGTGACGTCAATGCCTTTGACTGGCTGTGCCAACTCCGCCTGTACTGGGACAAGGTTAGGGGGGAGACGGGCTGAAGGGATGTATAGAATAGGGAGAAGGTTAATCAACAGAACAGTCTAAATTTCTCTGTCTGTGTGTGTAGGATGTGGACGACTGTGTCATCAAGCAGACCAACACACACTTTCGATATGGCTACGAGTACCTGGGCAACTCTGGTCGTCTGGTCATCACCCCCCTCACAGACAGGTAACACATGTGATCACTGTATTTGAAGGGATTCATACAGTATGTATAGTGCAGGTCCTAAAATAAACACTTATATTAACATACACTTTAAAAACTTTGGAATGCATGAAGTCTCAAATAAAATAAATACTGTTTTGTATTACTTCATCATGAAAGAATGCAATCATACTCAATCTTTTTCTTTTTTTTTTTGTCCTCCAAAAAAAATTTATTTTGCCAGTTACTTATCTGTCCATTACAAAAAATATTTTAAATGTCATAAGTAATGAAAAAAAAAATTTCATAAACATTTAAATGTCATGAATGTTAAAAAAAGAGGAAAGTCCCCCATGGTAGGAAGTTTGGACATACTTTGTTTAAATGTTTTTATTTCTTTCTCTATTTTCACATTTTGTCATTATGTGTTGACCATAAATGAACTGATTGAACAAATCAAAACTTTTATATTTTAGGGTCTTGAGAAATGAGCCGCTCTTTGTTATAAATGACATCTCTGCACACACTAAAAATTCTCTCAATCATCTTTATGAAGGAAAGCTTTTTAAGTTCCCATATACTGTGTGCCAGGCACTTAATTGTCTACTTTAATTCACTTTATTGTCCAACTCATCCATTTCAGAAATTTAATTGAATTTATTATTATTGTTTTTTATTTTAGTTTTGTAATGAAATTCATACATCATATGTTTGTCAATAAAATAAAAATTTGTCAAGCGTTTTATGAATGAAGCGTTAAATCAAAAGGTCTGTGTCCGGTTGCATGAAAACCTTTAAGTGATTTGACTTAAGAGTATCCCTGACGGGAGGGAAGGGGATGGGAGGGGGCATGGGCAATAAAGAAAAATTATTCTTTAGGAGCATTGCAACAAACATCTTAAATGTCACACTTACGTACAGTTAGTGCAAATCAGGTCAATGGAGAAGCGGTTGCTAAAGTTACAAAATCTCCCAAAGTAAACAGAACATAACGGACTGCTGACCTTTACTACAACTATACAGCTGTAGTACAATATCTGAATAATACAATATCATTGTTATTGTACTCACTGACTTCACTCTATACTGAAGGATAGATTGTGTCTTGACATTTTACAGTACCAAGTTTATTTTGTTGTTTGACAGCTTTAAAATCCATAATGTATATATCACACTTAGTAATATTTTGCACTGTTGCATCATTTTTTCATCCATGAACTTCGAACTCATCAACTGTATTTTGTTCATCCTTTAAGTGAAACTTTGCCTGTATGGTGATTAGATTTACTGATGTAAACTTGAGCACCAAAGTACAGAATGATGTGTCCGGTGTTCCGGTATCCTAGCCGCTGCGTGGTATGTGACCGGCTTTAAAGTACCGTACTGGAAACAAGAAACATAAACCAAGCTGGAACGAGGACAAAAAGAGCCATTCTTTTAGAAGAAGACAAAAAAAAAAAAACCACTCTAAAGCCATTATAATCCATCAGTCACTCTTATGCACATAGTGAAAGCCTGGCATGAGATAATTAATACAAGAAATGTTGCTGTCAAGCGCACAGTGGACGTAATGGGAAAAAAAGTGAAAACACAGTTGTTCTTATTCAATTTAGTTTATTTGTATAGCGCTTTTCACAATACACATTGCTTAAAAGCATATCATAAGTATGATACCTCATTTCGATCAATTAAAATGCACATCAGTACTTAGTACTTCTCATTTAACACGAAATCAGCCACAGCATTTGAGTTCAGCCGATGACTTAAGGGACCTGTTTTTTGTCCCTTATTTTTTTAGGGTGAAATTGTTAATAAGGACTTTGCTACAACCGGTTGCAACGCATAATCAGTGTTGGGGAAAGTAACTTTTAAAAGTAATGCATTACAATATTGCGTTACTCCCTAAAAAAAGTAACTAATTGCGTTTCTTAGTTACTTTTTTATGAAAAGTAATGTGTTACATTACGTTTGGGTTACTTTTTCTCACCTGGGCGGGGTCTTGCTTGTTTGTGTTTTAATAACAACAAAAAAGTTATGTTTTTGGCAAATGCTAAAGCCCTTTCACACCAAAAGTGAAATTAATAAGCCGCAGGCTGAAGGAAATGCATATTTACTCCTGTACAGTAGAGGGGGCAGTTTAAACAAACCTTTCAGCTGTGCTGCCATTCTGGATTAAAGAAGAATAGAATACAGGAGAAGGAAGTTCAACACTCTTATTTCTAAATCTCATCTAAAGTAATTTTTGCTTATTAGTATGGTTGAAATAGATCATTGAAGGTCAGCAGCAAAGACATTGGTTAATAAAGTGAGATTAAATAATACATAAAGTATATTTGTGTAATTTAATATAGTTAATTATTACATGTTTGTGTAAAATTTTAAGTTTGCATTTCACAGTTTTTATTCATTTTGAGGAATACTGAATGTTTTCGTGCAAATGAGATGAATAAATGCATGTTCACATTTAGTTTAGAACTACAATAACCATCATGTTTACACACACAACACATCTGCACATTTTTTCTCTCAACATGGGGACACGAGAGCTGTTAGTCAATAAATGTGAAAAAGTAACTTGCATTGCTTATTTGAAAAAGTAACTTAAATATTTTGTTGTAAATTTAAAAAGTAATGCGTTATTACTTGAACAAGTAATCTGATTACGTAACTCAGCTTACTTGTAATGCATTAACCCCAACACTGTGCATAACAGAACTTGAAGAAACACTTAAGCAATTAAGGGGAAATACTTAATGACGACCTTAAGGTACCTTAAGTGAACAATGTTTCACTAAGGTTATCCTTAAACTTGTAACTTGGATTTTCTTAATTTAAGGGCTTTGTTGCAACCGGTCCTTGATGACCAGCTCCCTCAGACAGAACACAGTAACATCCGTGTGAGTAATATGCTCATTCTTGATATGTTTATTTCAGTTCACGTACATTTATAAGAGTGAATTTTACCCGGATGTCATTATGCATGTAGAAGCATTAACACCATCAAGAAATGTAACCTCCGGCTGAGGCATAATCACCTACGCTCTCATATTATACTATAAGTCTCATATTACTAGAGATATCAATATCCTGTCCTGTGTGACACTCAACTCCTGCATTTGACTGATGTGATCAGCTGCTTTGTAATGATCATTATGGGGACTCTGATGCTGTTATCTGACTTCAGCCATTATCCAAGTCATTATGAGTGAGAGACAGGGATCATGTCATTAACCTTATCAGTCAAGATCTTACCGCCCCATCAGTAGAGCACACCTGCACATAGAGGCAGAGAGAGAGAGGAGCTCCAGATGTCTCTGTGTGATAATAGAACAAAAATGTGAATATTTTCTTCTAAATGAAATTATGCAGAGATTCTAGCTAGGAAGTGGAGTCAAGAGTCAATGGTGGATTTGCTGTTGTGTGCTGCAAAAAATCAGCATAAAACATGCCTCCAGTGGAATGAAAGGAAGAATCTAATCCGGGTTTATTATGTTGAGAGGGTGACATCTTAAGCCCACTCAAGGACATGGACAATGTGCTTAAGCCTGTCTGTCTCTTTTCCATCTGTGTATGCGCTTACGGATGCATGTGATTTGAGTGAATTTCAGTGTGTGTGATGTACGTCTATCCCCGTTTCTATTTAGCCCAAAGAATTGCTAAGACATTCCCAGAAGTTAACTACATTTGTTACAAATCCTCCTTTTAGTGGTGTACTTTATGAATAAAATGGTTTAAAATAGTCAATAAAACATGATAAAGAAAGAAACTGACAAATGTGATCAATTCCATGCATATCTACAGTATGTTTTGCCTTAACAAGCTATGATTTGAGAGGACGTTTTGGGCCGGATTTTTATTTTTATTTTTACTAAACAGGACAAATTAGAGCAATCCCATAAAATCGCCAATGTGAGTGTAAAGTTCTGTAGGTGATCTAATGAAAATGCACAAATTAAAGAACACAGACGCAGCAGCTCATTTATGACCAACGCAGTCTACCAAAAGCAGCGCAAATTAGCGTAGGGTCACAAACAAGCAGAGCCAATGATAGTCAGGTGTGGGTGATCTACCAACACAGGAGCAGCAAATAAAAAAAACATGGCTTGGCAAACAATATGTTTGAATGACGTCTTCCTCTGGCATGTTAAATGAACACAGGTAGAGAAAATTCTCTCCCTTCTATCACATGCTCTTTGTTCTCTGTGGGTCCTCCTCCTAGCACCAAATATTGCAGCATGTCAAGCACGAAATGGGTTAAGACGTGCTTTTTTTTGCCGTTAAATAATGATGCAAATACCAGTAAATTGACTACTGCAAACCTTACTATATCAATAAAGATACGTATATATTAGCTTCTTCACCAACAAACAATGAATTTCTGTTTATTAGTTTTGTTTTCGGAATTTTTAAATTGTCAAGCTCTTTAAAGTCTGGTGGATTCTGATTTTTCTGTGCCATTATAGTTGAGGTGTGGACTTCCCTGTTTTAATATAATTAAAGTGATTATTAACAATTAATATTATTAGTTATGGTTATCATTATAGTTATTGTTCTTGGTGTGAACGGCCTCAACAAATTTCCAAGGGGGTCCTCAGAATGTCTTTAAAAGAATAAATTATTATTAATATTAAAATAACTCAATTAAAATGCTACAAAAAAAATATATCAAGAAGTAAAACCTAAATAACTTTTTTTTACTGAAGAACATATAGGTGCTGGTCATATAATTAGAATATCATCAAAAAGTTGATTTATTTCACTAATTCCATTCAAAAAGTGAAACTTGTATATTATATTCATTCATTACACACAGACTGATATATTTCAAATGTTTATTTCTTTTAATTTTGATGATTATAACTGACAACTAAGGAAAATCCCAAATTCAGTATCTCAGAAAATGTGAATATTGTGAAAAGGTTCAATATTGAAGACACCTGGTGCCACACTCTAATCAGCTAATTAACTCAAAACACCTGCAAAGGCCTTTAAATGGTCTCTCAGTCTAGTTCTGTAGGCTACACAATCATGGGGAAGACTGCTGACTTGACAGTTGTCCAGAAGACGCCCATTGACACCTTGCACAAGGAGGGCAAGACAAAAGGTCATTGCAAAAGAGGCTGGCTGTTCACAGAGCTCTGTGTCCAAGCACATTAATAGAGAGGCGAATTGAAGGAAAAGATGTGGTAGAAAAAAGTGTACAAGCAATAGGGATAACCGCACCCTGGAGAGGATTGTGAAACAAAACCCATTCAAAAATGTGGGGGAGATTCACAAAGAGTGGGCTGCAGCTGGAGTCAATGCTTCAAGAACCACTACGCACAGACGTATGCAAGACATGGGTTTCAGCTGTCGCATTGCTTGTGTCAAGCCACTCTTGAACAACAGACAGCGTCAGAAGCATCTCACCTGGGCTAAAGACAAAAAGGACTGGACTGCTGCTGAGTGGTCCAAAGTTATGTTCTCTGATGAAAGTAAATTTTGCATTTCCTTTGGAAATCAGGGTCCCAGAGTCTGGAGGAAGAGAGGAGAGGCACACAATCCACGTTGCTTGAGGTCCAGTGTAAAGTTTCCACAGTCAGTGATGGTTTGGGGTGCCATGTCATCTGCTGGTGTTGGTCCACTGTGTTTTCTGAGGTCCAAGGTCAACGCAGCCGTATACCAGGAAGTTTTAGAGCACTTCATGCTTCCTGCTGCTGACCAACTTTATGGAGATGCAGATTTCATTTTCCAACAGGACTTGGCACCTGCACACAGTGCCAAAGCTACCAGTACCTGGTTTAAGGACCATGGTATCCCTGTTCTTAATTGGCCAGCAAACTCGCCTGACCTTAACCCCATAGAAAATCTATGGGGTATTGTGAAGAGGAAGATGCGATATGCCAGACCCAACAATGCAGAAGAGCTGAAGGCCACTATCAGAGCAACCTGGGCTCTCATAACACCTGAGCAGTGCCACAGACTGATCGACTCCATGCCACGCCGCATTGCTGCAGTAATTCAGGCAAAAGGAGCCCCAACTAAGTATTGAGTGCTGTACATGCTCATACTTTTCATGTTCATACTTTTCAGTTGGCCAAGATTTCTAAAAATCTTTTCTTTGTATTAGTCTTAAGTAATATTCAAATTTTCTGAGATACTGAATTTGGGATTTTCCTTAGTTGTCAGTTATAATCATCAAAATTAAAAGAAATAAACATTTGAAATATATCAGTCTGTGTGTAATGAATGAATATAATATACAAGTTTCACTTTTTGAATGGAATTAGTGAAATAAATCAACTTTTTGATGATATTCTAATTATATGACCAGCACCTGTACAATTCTTGAAAACTTCGGGATTCAAAAAATTAATGAATTAATTAAATATATCAATACTCCATGGGGGTTCTGCAAATATTGCTTCGAGTCACAAAGGAACCACTGATTTAAAGGAAATTTTAATTATTAAAATAATGATTAGATGAAAGGGATATGAATAGATAAAAGTGAGGGAATAGATCCTCATTTAGCTCGATAGGTTTTCCTTCCAGTTTTCCAACAAAGATACATTTCATATATATATTTATATATTTTTTTAAGTTTCTTGCTTTTAGAGGTTATATAAATGTGTAAATATCACATATGTCAGTGTATGTACAGTACAGAATGTATTACAGACTGCATTTGTTCTCTGTGTTGGTTCTTGCTTATATATATTTGTAAATATCACATATGTCAGTGTATGTACTGTACAGTATGTATTACAGACTGCGTTTGTTCTCTGTGCAGGTGCTACATGACTCTAACCACAGCACTGCATCTGCACCGGGGCGGTTCTCCGAAAGGCCCTGCTGGAACTGGGAAGACAGAGACAGTTAAAGATCTGGGTAAATCTTTGGGCATGTACGTGATAGTGGTTAACTGCTCAGAGGGCTTGGACTTCAAATCTATGGGCCGCATGTACTCCGGTCTGGCTCAGGTATCTAGTAAACCACATCATACAAGCACTTCAAATAAAGAACAGTTAATGTAGTGTTGTTGAATGTGTGCTTATGTCTCTCTCCAGACAGGTGCGTGGGGCTGTTTTGATGAGTTTAATCGGATAAACATTGAGGTGCTGTCCGTAGTGGCTCAGCAGATCCTGTCAATCCTGTCTGCTCTGTCTGCGGGACTCAACAAATTCCACTTTGAGGGAAGGCAGATCAACTTGGTCTGGTCTTGTGGGATCTTCATTACCATGAACCCAGGTGCTCAAACTGCATTTTGTAGTGTTGAGAGGAATAGTTCTCTCTATTCCAGTTATTATTTGCTCACTATTACATTTCTACATCAAGCCAACTTACTTTCTTCTGTGAAAAATAAAACAAATATCTTTTTTCTCTTATAGTGAAAGTAAATGAGGACTGAGGCTGTCAAGCACCTTAAAGGGTTAGTTAAGCCCAAAATGAAAATTTCTCACCCTCATGTCATTCCAAACCCATGAGATGAAGATATTTTTGATGAAATCTGAGAGATGTCTGTCCCTCCATTGACTCCATTGATCAGTGAACATAAACAGATGCTCAACTGAACATGAATGATGCACGAGAACAAACCTCTTGTGGAAGCTCAAACGTGCTGTGTAACCAATGAGGTTCATTTTCATGTGTTACACAGCACGTTTGAGCTTCCGGAAGAGGTTTGTTCTTGTGCGTCATTCATGTTCGGTTGAGCATCTGTTTATGTTCAATAATCAATATTTATATGTGAGTAAAAGCCTAAAATAAATCTCTTCATTATAAAAAGTGATCGTGTCTCTTTAGAAAATTTGGACTAAACTGCTCGATTCATATGAATTAGTTTTACGATCTCTTTATGAACGTTTTGATTCGTCAAAGATCAAGTTGCAAAGGCAGTCAATGGAGAGACAGACATCAGATTTCATCAAAAGATCTTAATTTGTGTTCCAAAGATGAACAAAAGTCTTACGGGTTTGGAATGACATGAGGGTGAGTAATTAATTACAGAATTTTCATTTTGGGGCGAACTAACCCTTTATGATAAAAACGAATCAAAAACTTTTTCTGAAACAAACAAATAATCTTCTGTCTTCAAAGAAGTAGGCATCCCTACTTCTTTCATGAAATCTCACACCAAGGAGAACTGGGGAGGATGTCAAGATTTTCAGTGAATAAACAGTGTATTTTGGTCTGTTCCTTAGACATTCTGATAGTATATGGCTTCGGAACAAATTATACTAAGTAATTTTATAATACTTTTAATGTGTTTTTCTTTTAATTTTTTTAAAGAGCTTGACAGCCTGAGTCTGTTCCTTAGACAGTCTAATAGTATATGGCTTCAAAGCAAATTATACAGAGTAATTTTATAATACTTTTAAAGTGTTTTTCTTTTTTCTTTTTTCAATTTTTTATTATTTTTTTAAGAGCTTGACAGCCCCAGTCCTCATTTACTTGCAATGAGTAAAATAAACCTTTTATATTCCACTTTTATAATCCACTGAATAAAGTCTGGTGAAACAATGGGTGAATAAGGGTGAGTAAATAATGACAGAATTTTATTTTTTGTGTGATCTACTACTTTAAATATCTTTATAGGGTTGGCAGTATACTGTATGTATTTTATGGTTCTCATCCCCTCCTTTCCTCTAGTTTATGTGTATGTATGTTTCTTCTGTAGGTTACGCTGGCCGCACAGAGTTGCCTGATAATTTGAAGTCTATGTTTCGGCCAATCTCTATGGTAGTGCCAGATTCCACCCTTATAGCTGAGATCACACTTTTTGCAGAGGGTTTCAGTAACTGCAAGGTATACACACACACACACACACAACTTCAGTCTGATATATTTAGTCTGAAAGTTCTTTAGTTTCAACACCAATTCAGCCATTTCAAAAAAATGGAGAGTGGTTTTATACTCCTTTCTGGACACTTAAAGAATACTCTTTTAAAGCATTGAGAATCATGTCTCATCCATTGACAACCTTGAGAGCAAAACAGAGGCAGTTTTTTGTCCATTTTAAAACCTTATACTTAAGGGTGAAGTGTGTCATTTTTTCAATGCTAAAATACATTCACCTATTCCAGTTTAATATAGACAAATACAAAAAAAAAAAAAAAACACCTCCAAGTGTCAATGATTCACCCATTTTTTTATCCACCAAGAAAAAATCAAAAGTCACTTAAGGCAGTAACAGCACAAAAAGCAGTTTGAGGCATCATTCATGTCCCTACCACTAACATCACTAATTAATATTGCTTAAATGAGTCATTTTTGTAAGTTCATTGTATATGAAGAGAAAACAGTTATTGAAGGAAGTGAGAGAGCTGCTTATTATGGGATATTAGATTCTATTGAAGATGGAGGAGTTCAACTCAGTTATGCAAACACAGATGAACTGGCTCACACACACACTTATTCACTCCAGGGGGCTGATCCTGCCATCGGATTACCTCCAACACGCAGCAGGCATGCCAATTGTGTGTTTACGCATACGTGTGCGTGCAAGACATCCGACCGATGTGTAATGCCAACCCCTTCAAACGCACACTCCACAAACACACACCCCTGTGGTTGACCAAATCCCACAAGTTTCCACTGGCTGCGTCCCCTCTCTTCCCCCTGCCTGCACACTCCAAACGGGAAGCCTCATTTGTTGATGCCGCACACAAGCCCGGCGGGCTGGCAGCGGCACAGGCATGGGGAATTGGACTCAGAATTACAAATAATGGACTTGAGATTAAGAGAGCTGGGAAGGGAACCAGCACCGGCCCTAGCCAAGCACAGAATGTCAAAGGCAGATTTGATTGTCCCGGCATACTCGGCGCTCTTCCAGACACCCATCTGCATAGTCAATACGGCAGAATCATCGCGTGCTGTCGAGAGAGAACTATTACCTTTGCAAATGAAAGGAAATGGACATATCAATGGCGGGCCATGTTAGAGAGAGAGAGCGGGAGAGTATTGCCCCAATGCACCGGAGTGTGCAGGTCTTGGTGTTATGAGCCATAACCGACAGCGAGATGACTGTCCCCTGCGAGCCCATAGTCTGCTCAGCCTTGCGTGACTTTGGCGCGTGTTTCTGTGTGTGTGCTCGCATGAGCTTTTGTCTCGGTATAAGTAAGACTGTTTGCGGGCAGTGTGGAAATGGAGCTGACATGGTTACCCTCACACACACACACACACACACACACACTGGCTTCTGCCTTCTGTAACATATTCACGGAATTCATGGACACACACATACACTCACCTTTATGCTTCAACCTTTTTTGCATTCTGTCGCTCCCTCAGTAACACATAAATAGCACCAATTGTGTTTGGCTGTCATTATTTTTCATTTAAAAACAATTGTGCTTTTAATTGTTGCCTTTCCAATAATATTTCATAAATTACATCTTACCTTCAGACTGCTTATAGCTTGTTCATGCAGTATTTTCGTTCGTGAATTATGACTGACATTCAATTGCATTATGGGCATTTACTTGCCCTTTACTTGCTTTATTTTTATATTTGCTGGAGATATTTATGTTTTTTATTAAATGTACAAAAAAAGTAATTCCAACAAGCTGTAAATTAAATGGCTATAATTTAACTCCATAAAAATCTATACACAAACTGGTGCTGTAAAAACAGGAAACCCTTTTGTAAAACATTGGCATACAGTGCAAAACATTACTGATTGATTTGTAACACACTTTTTACCTAAGCTCTCAAAAACACAATACATTTTTGCAAATTTGACTAAACCTTTTTGTATGCAAACCTCTTTTGAATCATTGTGTTTTTCTTGAGGTTGTTCATCCTGCTGACTTTGATTTTGATTTCTTGCCTTCCGTTTCTTCATAGATGAAAAAAATAATGCAATAAAGTTTATTGAATGTGTTCATTTACACCCCTCTCACTCCCTCTCATGCTCTTTCTTTATCTTTCCGTCTGATATATTACTGTATTACTGTACCTCGTCGCCATGGTTTCTATTAGCTGAGGGAGTTCAAGGTCACATGATCCATTTTCTTAAGAGATTTCTATAATGTTAATGTCATCAGGAACTGTAAACTCTTTAGACACTATCATTTTCTTACCAAATGTTCCTGGTCTTATTTTGGAAAATTCATATGTGAACTTTTCACACTTCAAACAATTCCCAACAGACAAAATCAGCTCTCGGCCTAAATTTTTCTTCCCCATTTATTCAGTTTGACTTAAGTTTATTTATGGGTTGTGAATGCAGGCTAATGCTAATTGCATGCACTTTTAATATCTGTGTCTCATTGTCTCTCTCTCAGGTTCTGGCTAAGAAGGTTTTCACTCTGTATTCTCTGGCAGTGCAGCAGTTGTCTAAACAGGACCACTATGACTTTGGCCTGCGAGCTCTCACCTCTCTGCTTCGCTATGCTGGAAAGAAGCGTAGAGCTTGTCCTGACATTGTCGATGAAGAGGTGGGACACACAAATATACAGCATCCAAAAAATCCATAAACATTTCTCTCAGAGGCCTGCTTCACCTGAATATGTGTCAGTGCAAGTTCAGTGAAACAGCCAGCATTTGTGTGTATGTGCACTGAATTATCAGTGTGTTTGTGTGTGTGAAGGTAGTGCTAATGCTGAGAGAGACATGTCACTAAAACGTGCTCCTCTCTGGATGTGATAAAAAATTTATCAAAGGGGACAAAACCTTAAAAGAGAAGCCGAAAAGGACTCATAACCCCCACATGAGTGCACATCTCTCCACTTTCTGTCTCTTTCTCTTTACTTCAATATCATCACATATGGAAAAGGTGCCGCATGTTTATTTAAAGGTTCACATACGTGTAAGGTATGCTTGTTAAAATAAATGTCATTCGGAAGCAGAATGGCTACTGCTTTTGATAACAGAAGAGCAGAAAGGGCAGTTTTCAGATGTATCTTAGACCAGTTTTGCGGTCTCCTGATCGTAAATTTAGGTTGACATTTGGTCAAGTGAAGCTGGCCTACCTTAGCTTTGAAGATGTATTCCTGTGCTGAGCTAATTTAACATCTTTTTTTTTCCTCATACTCTTTGACCTCAGATCCTGCTGATGTCTATGAAGGACATGAACATTGCTAAACTAAGCTCCATCGATCTGCCGCTGTTTAATGGGATCATCCAGGATCTTTTCCCTGCTGTGGAGACGCCCACTATCAACTATGGAAAGGTAGCCTGTCCCAGCGTACATCTGGCCTCATAATGGACTCATAAAGCAACTGAAAGTCTGTGTCTATTTGTGTATGAATGTGTGCTCTGACTCACAGCTCTTAAAAGCATATTTTTTTGTGTTTTTGATTACACCCATTGTATTTTTGCAGAGAACAGCTCTCATACAGGCTCTCTCTCAGTGAAACACCTTTCAAAAGATCCATTAAAGCCTGCAGATATTTCCCTGCCCTGCCTGTACACAATTCATGTAGTCCACTTCTTTAATATAGATAAAGGCCAATGCAAAGGTGTTAGTGGGAGCTTAGTGGGTAAATATCCTGACAAGCACCCAAAAGGTTGCTGTTTTAAAGCCAAGACAGTCTGATCTGTGAGCTGGAGAGTTACCGAGATCCCAGTTTAACTTTGTGCCCTTGAAGTGTGTAGTGTGTAATTTCTGCGCCAATAACTCTAACTCAGTACATCCATCTAGAAATGCCTTACTTGTATTTGTCTCTCCACTTCCCGGCTGAAAAGCCTAAGCTGGTTTATTGATCTTAGCTGGTCTCCCATCCTGGTCAGCCCTGGTCTCTTGGCTGGTTTTAGATGAATGGTTCTCAACCTTTTTGACTCCATGGCCCCTTTTTGTCCAAGACAATATCCAATGGTATGCACCTCTTTTAATCAGTTTTATGTAGTAGTACTTTATTTTTAGTGGGGGTTTTTTTTATAGGTTTTTTGTTAAGATTTTGTTAAAAGGATAGTTCACCCAAAATTGAAAATTTTGTCATCATTTACTCACACTCAAGTTGTTCCAAACCTGTATGATATTCTTTCTTCTGCTGAACACAAAAGAAGATATTTTGAAGAATACAGTTGACGGTAGCCATTGACTGCCCTAGTATATATACATTTTTTCATACTATGGAAGTCAGTGGGGCCCATCAACTGTTTAGTTACCAACATTCATCAAAATATCTTCTTTTTTGTTCACCAAAAGAAAAAAACTCATACAGGTTTAGAACAACTTGAGGGTGAGTAAATGATGACAGAATTTTCATTTTTGGGTGAACTATCCCTTTAACTAAATTTAAATAATTTAATGACTTCTTGGGTATCCCCTGGAAGATAGTCAGGTCCCTGTTTGAGAACTACTGTTTTATAGAGGTTTAGAGGCATTTTGGAATTTTTCAGCTGGTCAGGCTGGGAAACCAGCTGGCCACTTAACTAAACCAGCTAAACACTAGCTTGGCTAGACTGGGAGTCCAACCAGACCTGGCCAGCTGAAGATCAGTTCTGGCAGTTTTCTCTCTCTCTCTCTCTCTCTCTCTCTCTCTCTCTCTCTCTCTCTCTCTCCCAGCAGAGTTTAAGTTGGGAAAGAGAAAGCATTTTAATATCTTTAAAATGTCAAATCACCTTAGGTAAGACTGTTACCTCCGGTCTCTCTGGTCGTCTATTCTAGTCCAAACTGTACTGTACAGTAGGTATAATCACTTTTTTTTAGAACGGTTTTTAGATGGATTTGGGGAATTTTTCAGCCAGTCAGGCTGTGAAATCAGCTGGCCACTCAAGTAATCCAACTAAACACAAGCTTGTCTTGGCTGGTAGTCCACTTAGACCATCTGAAGATCAAATCTGTCTTTTGTCTTTTTTTTCCCCAGCAGACTTTAAGCTAGGGTAAGAGAAAGCATTTTAATATCTTTTTTTTTAAGCAAGATGCTTACCTCTGGTCTCTCTGGTGAACTCAGGGATTTCTATTCTAGTACAAACTGTACTGTACAGTAGGTATAAAAAATAATTATTTAAATAGAGAAAAATGCAAAGCTAAAACTTATATAAGATGTATTTGATATATTTGATTCTCAAACTGCTTGAGAACCATATTTAAGCACTTCAAAACTTGGTCTACTAAAACCCCTTCTGTTGTTTTGACTGTTTTGATTAATTCTTTGTCTAAATACACATTTAACTATGTAAAACATTGCAGAAGATTCTGTAAGTCACTTAACTTATGGAGTGTTTAAGTCTGTTCTGCTGAAAACAGACAAATGCTCTTTCTGAGGAAGAGTTTATGGAGTTTGCAACTCAGGTTTGGAGATATGGCAGATACCTCAGAATATCTGCACAGATGCTTCCTGCTCCTTCCACGTTCAAATGCAACACACACACATAGACAAAAAGTAGTATATTTCTCCTTCTCTGCTTCCACTCATGCACATCACACAGTGTTTTTATTGCTGTTTTATATTACCCATCCTGCATCCTCATCTCCACCTTACTCCAGCACAAACGCCTCAGAGTCGTTTCCTTTATTCCTCCTCTCCATCTGTTTAACGAGTTGAGAGAGAACTTTGAGAGGGAGATTAAATTAACCTGAGAGTTTAGCATGGCTGCTTTAGTGCCTCTGGAGCAGTTCTGGTTGGTGCGACTTCACTCAGGGGTGCAGTATCAGTGGGTGTTGTTATTAAGATGGCCGCCCACCTCTTGCCAGTTCATTTGTCTTTAGTGCTTCAGTGAGCTTCACCTCCACCGAAGGGATGTTTTTCCATCTTGGAAAGAGTTTATGCAATGTTATGAAGCAGTTAGCACATATTTGGTTATTAGTATTTAGACGTTACTCCATCTTACACACATTTTCTTTCTCTTTATCACTAGCTGAAAGAGGCTATAGAGGCAGAGCTTCGTCAGAATGGTCTGCAGGTGACCCCCTTTACCGTGACCAAGGTAATTCAACTTTACGAGACCAAAAACTCCAGACACTCCTCGATGATCGTGGGGAAGACTGGCAGTGGCAAGACGGTCACGTGGAGAACCCTTCAGAACGCCCTCAGCACCCTGCACCACAATGGAGAACCAGGATTCAACCTCATACGTGTGAGGCCTCTATCTCAACTTTATCTCTTTCTCTAGATCAATGCTAGCTGTCTTGCTTTTTATGTTGTCTAAAGGGCAACAGGTCAACGCAAGGTTCGTCAATAACAAAGCGGCCCCTTTAGCTTTATTGAAATGAGTTGTCTCCATACATGACTAGTTTTAAGGGCAAAGATCATGCCACTAAAACAAATGTCTTCGCAGCAGCTGTTTTACAGCCTAAGAGGCTACGCCAACCTTCCATCCCTCATTACCATGAAAATGAACCGCCGTCAGCGGCCGCGCTTATTCAGCACCCGATACATTTACCACCAAGACAACAGAGTTTCCCTTATACACTCTTCGCTGTTTAGAGAACATGTGGCAACAAGGACTTAACACTCATTAAAAGCCCCCTGACAGACTCTCGGCTCACTCGTGGGTGTTTTAAAAATGATGGCGTAGTCAAGACGCCGGCTAGCGCTAATTGCCGCCGCTTATGATCTCTTTCTTTTTACAGTTGGTTTGGCTAAAGGTGCGCCACTCCACGCTGTTCTTTTAATGCAGTCGTCAGCTAAGACTGCTCATGTCTAAAACTGTGTGTTTAGCATTCATGTTTGTTCTAATCTTTTTTTGTTTTTGCTTCTGTTGTTTTTCTCCATCTTCTTATTCTTTGTAACCTCTTTCACGTGTTTCATACTGATGTGGGTAAAAATAGAAGAATGGGGTTGGGGTAGAAGAAATATGTGTTTCTCAGGTTTTCCTTCTTTAATGATGTTCCTGAAGAGTGTGTGTGTGTGTGTGTGTGTGTGTGTGTGAGAGAGAGATGCAGGTGAGGTCTGAAAGATTGTTTTTATGCTTTGTTGATGTTGTCAAAATCTCTTGTTTTTTTCTGTATAGACACCATCCAAATTTGCCCACTTTTGTACTGCACCCTATAACATGTTATGAATAGTATACTACTCTTACTGAGTTTATTTCCAACCTTGCTCCAACACACCTGGCTGTGATTGTCGAGCAACCCTAAAGAACTTGATTAGTTTATTCAGGTGGGTTTAATTAACGTTGGAACTAAACTCTGCTGGGACGAGAAATGAGAACCCACGTACTTGCTAAATTAAACATTTAACATAATGAGGTCAGGTGACAACATGTAGTATGCTGCTAGTTTTGGAATATTTGGTTATATTGAGAATAGCATATTACCAATTACAAAATTAGATTAAACACAGAAAAATAAATAGAAAAACTAAAAAACACACGTGAGGTTAAATATTTCATCTTATCACAGTTGAAAACAGTTGTGCTGCCTAATATTTTTGTGGAAACATTTATATATTCTTAAAGTGCCCCTGTTATGGATTTTTTAAAAATTACTTTTCATGCAGTGTGTAATGTAGCTGTATGTGAATGTAAACAGTCTTCAAAGTTGTATGCATCATAAATAATGTTATTGTCTCTCAAAAGAAAGGGTGGACATCCCGTGAAAACTTGAACCCCTCTCAAATGCTGTAGCTTGTTAGTGTGGATAACATGTTGACAAGACGCTGTGCTCTGCGCTGTGAAAGGAAATTCAATTTATTTTCACTTCCAAAGGACGAGGCTGTGAAGAATCAGTGGTTAAAGATAGGACAGTACCTGCTTTATTTGGACCAACTTGCTCCTCAGAATCACAATGTCTAAGTGTGATTAATTAATTATTGATATATTTTATTCAGTGTGTTCAAAATAGTTTTGTGTTTTAGCTATATTGTGTATGTCTCCAGCTAACCAGCTAACAACTTTTATTATTGGCTTACTGATCTGCTAATCAGCTGTGGGCCCACTTTTACCTAAAATTTGTGTCCATTGTCTTTCATTCTTACTACTTTGAGTAATGATAAAGGATGGAGCAAGATTTGTTTTACAAACTTTAACGTTACATCAGTCATTCACGTTAGTCCTCGGCTAATGTATGCACTGTTATTGATACTGTTAATAATGCAGTTCCCACATGTGCACCGCAATAGATTAGAAATATACACATTGGTTTGTTGATGGACATACACTTGTTAATGCTGATGGTGAGGAATTACAGTTGCAACATCTCATGATGAATGCCAAACTGAGTAGCGTATCACTGAGAAATGTCCTGCTCAAGTCTTCCTTGCGATGGAGGTTTGGGTTGAATAACTAGCTCTTCCAATATTTCATCATCGGAGTCAGCAGGCTCGTGAAAAGCAGGGAGATAGAGAAACTGATTCATCCGACAAGTCGTTTGAGAATCATTGAAAAATGTGATGTGCGATGTATATTATGAGAAAATTAAAGTGTTTTTTGACCTTTGATGCATGTTGTATGAGAACTCCTAAACAGAATTAGGAAACTTTCAAATAGCATAATAGGGGCACCTTAATTACTCCATCCAGTTTCTCATTTTTAGTAAGAATGCTGTGTAGTATGCAGCAAAAACTATATCACTGATTCCATTTCATTTCATATTATTCTATAAACTTGTGCTATTTTTAAAAATAGTAGTCAGAATACACTGTATATACAGCACAGTATTCAGTAAGTATTCCATTCTGAACATAGCCTAATTCTCTCCCGCTCTCTTCCTCCAGTGCTTTCGCCCCTGTCCCTGTCACTGTCTAATTCTCTGTGGGTTTGTGTACCTGTGGTGACTGTGTGTCTGTGTGGGTTTGGTGTCCTGGTGTTAGCATATGAGTGTGTGTGTGTGTCTAAATCTCTGTTGGTTTACATCTCTAGGTACTTGCCTAGTGTGTGTAATTTTTTACAGTTTGGGGGTCCATCTTGTTCTCCACTCTCTCTGTGACTCAAGCTGCCATTTCTATTTGCATCCTCCCTTTCTCTCTCCCTCCTTCCTTCTGTCTCTCCATCTCTCGATGCCTGTCTCCTCTTTCATATCTGACTCAACACCTCCCTCTTTGCATATCTATTTCTGGTGCCTATCTCTATCTCTCCATGCAAACATCACCTCAACCTGTTTCCTCATTACCACCACTCCATATAACACACACACCCTTGAGTCTCCTGTGCGTCAGTCTCTCACCACTGCATGATTTCACCTCTGTTTGATTTCTGTCCTGTAGTTGAATAATTCCCTTCTACTTTGAACTCTGATCTTTTACCTTTGCCCCTTTAGGAGTGTCCCCTAAACCCCAAGGCAGTGAGCCTGGGAGAGCTGTACGGAGAATACAACCTCTCCACCAATGAGTGGACAGATGGCGTCCTCTCCTCGCTCATGAGGGCGGCCTGTGCAGGTACATTTTGTCTTGTCTTGTCTTTTTGTTTTGTTTTGTTTACCTTATTAAAGAATTTACAAGCATTTCAGTGTCTGGTGTACACTGTGTAAGCTGTGTAAATGTCAACTTAACCTGAGTTTAAAGATATAGAGAACAAAAAAATGTATACAATTTGGATTCAGCCATTTTTTGGGATCGCATTTTATATGTACATATAAAGACAGCAGTCTGTGGAAGATTTCTGCAGCAGTGCTCTTTAATCGTTGCTCTCGCACTTCTCTCTTCTTCACATCAATACAACGTCAAATACATTTCCCCCTAGAACTGTCAAAACTTGCTAAAGAAAAACAAGCTCAGGTGTCTCATTAAAGGGAGAGGTAGCTACTTGGTGAGTCTGTTTTGCACCCATAGTATTGATTTAATTTTAGCGTGAAAGAGTATCATTTTAATGATGGACACTTTAGTGATATTACTCATAATGCTGATTGATTTCCACTATAATTAAAGTTTAAAGATACACATTTTTTGTGTTGGGGCTGTGGAGACTCAAAAAATAGAAGAAACACGGTTTCTAATTCTAGTTAAAGGTACAATATGTAATATTTTTGCAGTAAAATATCCAAAAACCACTAGGCTAGTGTTATATATTTTGTCCAGCTGATTACTAACAATATCTCTAATGTTTTCAACTACTTCTAAATCATGAGAAAATTCCCATTCTAAACAGTGACACGGGGCAGTGCAGTCGCCTGTCAATGACGTCAGTTACCCTTTGTTACCGCCTTTACTGACGTAGAAACCACATGACAACAGTGTCGTGGACAAATGCGGAAGTAGTGTCTAGAGTCCAGCAAACCACTAGCTTGCTTCAAGCAGTTCCTTATTTACTTCTTGCACATTTTTTGGTGGATTGTGTTACTTATTTATGGAACATAATTACTGTTTACCATTTGCTGCTGGTTCTGTCGACAAGGACAGCTCCCGTAAACGTAAGCGTACGGGCCAACCAAACGACCCAAGAAGAGTTTGGGACAAGAGGCATACATGCCAAACGCGGGGCATCGCGTCTCTAGACCCGCGCGAGGACGCGTCTGATCCATAGTCTGATCGCGTCTTTGCATTGACTTTGTATGTAATCTACTTGCGCAAATCGTTGAACTCTCGTTTGCTATGTATGCCCACTTATCGTGTTTGAATGTACACGAGTGTATATATTTGTTGAACAAGTGGTAATCGTTTATATACAATTTAAAATATATCAAATGTTTTTAATAGTTTACATAACTATGTGAAGTGCATATTCTTAGGTCATAATGAAGTTGCAATTCATCATGCTTTATTTTATATATTAAAAATGTGTTTTCTTGAAGACTAAAGTTTATGCAGGTGCAGTGTTATTGCATTTTGTTATTTACTGATTTATTTACACTGCCTTATTTCACCTGACAAGTTAAACAATGTAAATAAATACAGTTAGTCAGTTAGTGTTATACAGAAATATGAATCAATTATTATTGCAAATGATATTGGTAAGTTCAAAATAACATTTATTATTATTGATTTGAACACTTGAAACTGTGCTGTGTTATCACACCATCGAATTGGACAAACATTCTAACATCTATGACTAAAAATTTCGATGTAAACCTTCCATTACTCGGGTCTAATTCAATATAATAAAACTATGACATCAAACACAACATTTATAAAACTTTACCTCATCCGTTAAATCCATGATTTATCTTTCCGTCGGATTGATGGCCGTCAGCGGTTGGGTAGAAGACAACAAATCCCATCATTCCACGCACCTTCTTAGCGTCATCAAACCACTCGATTGTTATTGTTTTGGTAGTGCGCCCTCAAGTGGCAGATTTTACGAACTGTAGCTTTAACAGTAGTTTGATGCTGGTTAACAAAGAATACAGCAATAATTGCTAATAACAATACATTAAAAAAAGATCTCTAATTTAGATTTGTCATCGTTTTTATATGAAATGCCCACTTTCAATTAATTCTTGATGGATATATATTTTTTTTTCTCATTAAATGTCCTGTAATGTATTTCTGAGTGGCACATTTCGGAAGTAAGAGTAAGAGGTGTTCTGAATGCTGTTTCATGTTGACTTTAAAGCTTGGGCTCATCAAGAAGTTTAGAATGTTGCTGATAGCAGCCGCAGATAGCAGGTGCTCTGCGACGTCAGCTGAAGCACTGACAGAGGAAAGATAATGAGTCAATGAATCCTGATGTGACAAGAAAGAACAAACAGGAGAGAGAAAGAAAGAAGCAAAGAACAAGTGAAAATGGTTGTAGAAAAGTTTGCTGATTAGTTTTCTTTTCGCCATCTCGTCCAGCCTGGTCTCTGCACACAAACTCTCTCTGTTTCTGTGCCAGTCTCTTGAGTATATAACAGGAAATCACATAGCTTGTTTTTCCCAGGCTTTCTTTTTGATTGCTATACAGCCTGCTAAAGCAGCAGAGATTGGCTGCGTGTTTTTCATCAGTTTTTGTACTTCTGTTCTGTGTTCAATACAATTTGAATTTTGTTATTCTGTCCGAATAGACTTGTCACCATGAAATCAAAATGGACAATTCTTAATTTTTATGGAACATTACAATATTATAAACAAAGACTTTATATATAGAAAGACGGTGCACTCATTTTATTATGAATGGGAGAGAGTGCAATGCGTAGTATTGTGGAAGTCCCGCCTTCTAAATACGAACCAATTGCCGATTGGAAAAGTCATCGTGTCACTGCAGCTGCCGTTACAAGCTGTCAGACGCACGCTTCCTATAGAGACGCACTTAGGACTGTGCATGCAAATTAGCTTGATACAGCCTGAAAAATGTAGTTTTTTTTATCATGATTCGAGTGTTTAGAAAAAAAAATTCATTGGTGATTTCAAATATGAAATTTAATCGAAAGCTTGGCGAACAGCTTTGGAGAATTTGATGGTTCCCCATTCAGAGAGATATGACCTGCACTTGCATGCCCGAGAGGCGTTTCAAAGACGGCCGCCGAGTGAAATGAAATGACTTGTCTTAAAGGGACTTTGTTATAAATTATTCATCCATGCACATCGTTATTTTTTTTAATTCATGTTCCCTCATAATCTTTAATCAAAATAACTTTTCCTCCATCTTGCAGTGACATCTCTTGTCTTCTCTGATGACGTTTACTGGCATGAGGGCAGGACAACCTGTCGCTCACATGATATCAAACCGCAACAATTCAATGATCCAATCAATTCCTGAGGGACAAAATCAAGTCCCATCCTAAATTTTTTTTTTCTTGTTCGAGAAGCTGTTTCACACGGATATATGTCACAATAGTGAAAAAAAGACTATTGAAACTTCCATTTCATGCTGACTTTAAAAGTTGTTAGCTATGGATGCATTTGTTTTATTCTTAATTATTGGTCTATGAACACATGCAGGGTTATGTCTTTGGCTATTGTGTTTCTCCAAAATTATTTTTTATTATTATAATAAATTATTCTAAATAGGGATGCACCGATACCATTTTTTAAGGACCGAGTACGAGTACCAATACTTTTTTCTAGTACTCGCCAATACCGATACTGATGCCTATACATTTATTAATTTCTCACCCCCCCCCCAATCACAACACAGTGAGACTAATGAATGTAGGACAGCTTCTTTATAATTACTCTAATGAAAAAAATATATAATTTTTATGTGCTTGTCACAAACTTAAAGAACAAAAATTTCACAGTGTCCAATAACCTTCACAGGGCATAATTACCAATATGTATTTATTGTTATATAAAAAGAAATTTACAAACAAATTACCAACAATACAACAAATACTATAGAGATACAAATTAGATAAACTTGTTTTTCAGATACAGTAGGTTTATTTACCATGTATACATTTATTAAACATATTTTGTTGTTTTATTAACATTAATGACAAAATATTTAAGACCGAATCCATGGATACTGACACATATCCTGTTTTCACCTAAAATTATCTGTCAGTTACGTCACGTGAGGTATCGGTCTTTGGTATCGGGGGTATTTTTACGAGTACGAGTACAAGTATATGAGCTTGGTTTCGGGCCCGATACCGATACTAGTATTGGTATCAGTGCATCCCTAATTCTAAATTCATGTATTTTTTCTTTATTTCAGTGATCTATGTGTTTTGTGAATTGTAGCTGCTGTCCCACTGATCTGGCGTTTCACTCTTTCTGATATTCTCTGTCTCTTGTTTTATTTTGTCATTATTCTGAACTTGACCAACATACAGGTGCTGGTCATATAGTTAGAATATCATCAAAAAGTTGATTTATTTCAATAATTCCATTTAAAAAGTGAAACTTGTATATTATATTCATTCATTACACACAGACTGATATATTTCAAATGTTTATTTCTTTTAATTTTGATGATTATAACTGACAACTAAGGAAAGTCCCAAATTCAGTATCTCAGAAAATTAGAATATTACTTAAGACCAATGAGCAATTCCAGCGTTATGGACGTGACATTTGGAGTCATAACTTGAAATATAAACCCTCAAAGAATGCATTTAATAGCAACATATTGAACCGTCTATTTGTATATTCATAATCCCTTACTAAAGGAGCCCAGAGATTAGAAAAATGTCAGTCTATACAACTGGTTTATATTTTAGATGAGATAAATATACAGCGTTACGGACGTGACAAAAAAAAGTCACTAAGTTTTGGGTGACAAAATATTTTTTAGGAATTCTGTGAATTACACTGCGCAAACCAAAAGTAATACTGCCCACCGAATGAAGAAGGGTTGGCTCTCCACAGAGCATAAAATAATAATTTTATTTCATTTTTT
>RJVU01042551.1:2566869-2587231 GCA_003731715.1 Anabarilius grahami
CTCCAGCTGCAGTCCAATCTTTGTGAATCTCCCCCACATTTTTTAATGGGTTTTGTTTCACAATCCTCTCCAGGGTGCGGTTATCCCTATTGCTTGTACATTTTTTTCAACCACATCTTTTCCTTCCCTTCTCCTCTCTATTAATGTGCTTGGACACAGAGCTCTGTGAACAGCCAGCCTCTTTTGCAATGACCTTTTGTGTCTTGCCCTCCTTTTGCAAAGTCTCAATGGTCGTCTTCTGGACAACTGTCAAGTCAGCAGTCTTCCCCATGATTGTGTAGCCTACAGAACTAGACTGAGAGACCATTTAAAGGCCTTTGCAGGTGTTTTGAGTTAATTAGCTGATTAGAGTGTGGCACCAGGTGTCTTCAATATTGAACATTTTCACAATATTCAAATTTTCTGAGATACTGAATTTGGGATTTTTCTTAGTTGTCAGTTATAATCATCAAAATTAAAAGAAATGTATCAGTCTGTGTGTAATGAATGAATATAATATACAAGTTTCACTTTTTGAATGGAATTAGTGAAATAAATCAACTTTTTGATGATATTCTAATTATATGACCAGCACCTGTACAGCTCAAATCCCCTCTCTTTCCCCCTTCTCTTTCTCTCTCTGAGTTTTACACTTGCAGTTTAGTTTGATTTATTAGCATGAAAAATAACTGCATTTGTATTGGCAAAGCATTTGCAGCTTATTGTTGTAGAGAAATTACAATAGTGGAAAACAAAGAATGGCTAACGAAGAATCTGCTCAGAATGGCTGCTGAGAAAGTGACATGTGTAGCCAAGTATGGTTTCCCATACTTGGAATTTGTGCTCTGCATTTCACCCATCCAAGTGCACACACACAGCAGTGAGTATACACCGTGAACACACACCTGGAGCAGTGGGCAGCCATTTTTGCTATGGGGTTAGGTGCCTTGCTCAAAGGCACTTCAGTTGTAGTTAATGAAAGTGGAAGAGACGGCTGTTCATTCACTCCCCCACTCACCCCCGACGGTTAGTATTTCAGTTTAATATAGGGGTTTGTTAAGGATTTTGAATGTTAAAATAGGGGTCTCCTGGAAAAAAGGTTGGGAACCACTGCATTAGGCCACGACTGCCCCATTAGTCTCTTTATGTGTAATATTACAGAACAGGTCTGCATGAGTTTAGCTCTTAGAGACCCAGGTGCTGATACAATAATGATTTTTTATTTCCCTTTAAACATGTTTTTAAGAAGCCTTCCCCTCAGTGAACCACTTGAAAAGTACATGAAAAGGCCTCTGCCTGCCGCTTAAGATCGAAGTCTTCTCTGTAAAATAGATTGTTGAAACTTCAGTATGTTCTTCTCAGAGTTTTATTAGGCTATGTTGAAAATCATTTTACAGAATTGCAATGAAATAACTGTGTGAAAGTGTTATTTCATTGGGTTAACACACACTGGTGTGTGTGTGTGTGTATGTACTTGTTTTGACTATACTTGTGAGGACCAAATGTCCTCACTTATATTGTGAAATACTTTCACAACCCACTAGTGAGGACATTGACTGGTCCTCACTAGTTTTATCTCAGCCAAAAGAGGTTTTTATTTAAATCTAGTGTTTTGCACATGTTTCTGTGATGGGTAGGTTTGGGGGTAGGGGTTGGGTTAGGTGATAGAAAATATAATTGACCTGATATAAAATCAATGTAAGACTATGCAAGGTCCTCACTAAGATAGCAAAACAAACCTGTGTGTGGGTGTGGGTGTGGGTGTGTGTGTGTGTGTGTGTGTGTGTGTGTCTGTGATTTGCTTCATTGAAACGGTCTGACAGAGCCAAAACTGTGCCTTTCCCCGGATGCTTGTGTTTCTCTCTGGACTTCTGCAGTCCCTTCCTCCCTCTGTTTCTCTTTTAATGTTTCAATGGGCTTCATTGGCATGACAAGTAATAGTGTATTTGCCAAAGACAATGAGTCAGTGAGGATTAAAAAGAGAAAAATGCTAAATAAAAAGGAGAAAAATATTAATTATTCACTAAGGTGCAACAGACCATGCTATATTGTGAATATAATACAGCACAGCCTTGAGTGCCTTGTTGCTTTAATTAAAAACATTTAGAAAATAAAGAGTTTTTACAGACTTTCTTTTTAATTAAAATATTGTTTTAAGCAAATTCATTCAGGAATGATATGAGGGAATAAATGATGACACAATTTTATTTTTTTTGTTGTGTCCCTTTAAGAGAAGATAAAAAAATGCAAGTTTTTGAAATGAAAATTGTTTGTTTTGTGGTAAGTTGTTACATTTGTAAATAATTTGCAGTTTAAATTTTGCAGTTTTAATTGAACTTTGTATTGAGCCATAGTGAAATACAACTCTAACTCAATTTTGGTTGATTTGCTATATAAGAACAACCATTTATCCAATGTTTTCCTCCTACTTGTCACTGTTGCTGGGTTGTTTGCAGAGTATGGACTTAGTCAAGATGATTCCTATTTTTCACAGTGGACAGATGTATATTTCTGGCCCAGATAACATTGGATTTTACTTTTCTCAATGTGTTCAACTTAATCACATTTCATTTGCAATTTAGTGTGGTTTAGTGTAATTAGAGAATTATTCTGTTCTTGAACCTCAGTCTGTAGTGAGAAGCTTCTTTTGTTTTCGCTGTTAAACTCTTAATTTTACAGGATTTTATAATGGTATATGTTTAGAGAACACTAAGTTGTAAATGGTTCCAGAATTTAATTGCCTGTTTTGTGTCCTCATAGTTAATGGATATTGGCCTAATTATACCCTGCATGCATTATTTCTAGAGTTCCATGCACCTTTTTTTAAAGAATTCAACAGGCAAGGTCTCAGTTGGGTGTTTTTCCCATTTGGCGAGTTCTTGGTTTGTTAGTGGACCACACACCTCGCTACCCTAAAAAGCAATGGCCTCAATTACTGATTCTAATATTTTCAGCCTAATTTTAATTGAAATCTCTACAGGACATTGCCTTTTTATGACACAGTGGGTCCTGTGAGCCATTCCTCTCAATTCTTTCACTGCAGGGTTGATGTTGCCTGTGGACCTGAGTTTCAGGCCTAATTGTACTTTGATGAATGTGTGATATAATTGGAAATGAGTATGTTTTTAATGCACATACTTCTGGAACTTGAAGGTCAATATTCTAGTTTTAAATTTTAGGTTCACTGCCAGGGAAAATGGTCCAGTCCTGTCAGTACTGTTCTAGTAGGTCAAACTTTTGCTGTAATCCAGAATCAGAACCAGGTCATGTGTGTAAATGATAATACTGAGTGAGATCAGAAACTACAGATGTGGTTTGAACTGGTTGGAAAATATTGAGCTTATTCAATAACTCTCTGTGCTACTGGGAGAGTGGGAGAGATTTTTTATAGCTATATTTTATTACTATAATTTCATTTAGCTCATGCTTTGTCTTTACAATAATTTAATGTGATCCCCCCCACCCCCACTTAAAATTATTTAAAAGATAATGTACATTCAGCTGAACATTATTGGAAAAAAAAACAATGTTGTTTGCTCTTGTATTACCGCAAAGGAGTCTATTTTCTAGTAATGACCTGCTGACTGTTCATTAACATTCTTATTAAAAGGCTACTTACCAAATAAATAAATAAATGGACATGAAATATAGGTTTGAGTTCAATCATTGATTCTGAAAGAGTTCACAGAGTGATTTGAGAGACGCAACTATGTTGGAAATCATTTGGGTGATAGTCAGTGCAGTTTATCAGCCATTATACAAAAAATATTTGACTGCCGAGTGCTGCGATCGATCAGTGAGGATCAAATATTTCAGAGAGTTGTGTAATGATGTTAAATAGCAGATAGAACGGAAGGTTTTTGTACATTTTCAGGCAAAAATCTAGCAATTTTTGTGTGATATTTATTTCAATAAATTTAAGAAGTATAATCAAATGTGCTGTAATCTTGTTATTAAAAAGTCCATTTTACTTCTACCCAAGAGATTGTGTGCTTTTCAAGGAATTCTAAGAGTCTGGTATTGATTACTACAAAACAGCCTTCCCTGGTTACTTCCCACACAAATGCTTTAGTCATTATTACGGTTAAATTCATTCCCCCTTCAGGGGCCATATTGAATAGGTTTTGGAGAGCAGACTGGAATTAGTATATTTAACTGTAGTGCATTTGCTTTTTAATGTGATCGTTTTGTCTTGAAGCTCTTGTGCAGTAATGCAGAGATCTAATGGATTCTGATCTGAATAACTGATTCGAACACCTCAGGCTGTTTGTTTATTTAATTTTGCTTTGAACTTTCTTTTTCTCCTGCTTCCCCTGCAATTTAATTTTCGTTTAGTTTGTGCCTCACTTCTTCCCCATACTTTTAACCTAATTTGTAGAGCCGTTTTGTCTGTAGCCCTCATCCTTTATATGCTGAATCTCACAGAGAGTGTTCCTTAAAGTTTCCTATCAGTTCCTGAACTCTGTGGCCATTCTGGCCAATGTGAATAGAGCACCGCTATTCTCCTGCCAATAGTCGATCCAACCAATAGGGGTTCCTTTAGTTTCCCTGTAGTCAATATTTTTATCCCTTAGCACTTATCTTTGATCACCAAAATGACATATTTAAATGTTTTTTCCTGTGTGAAAAATTTCTTCAAATAGCTTGAATGTAACTCTACACCCTTGCTTTATTTACTATAAGCGGATCCATGAATATGCAAACTAGCCCCACCTCCACTCACTCACACCAGCTCAGAGATTTCCACTCGGTCAACTTTACTGTTAAACGCTGCATGATGGCAAGTGGAAATACTGGTTTAATTTAGCCATATATTTTTGAACCAGAAACTGGAATTATACCAAAGACCCTATAGCCTTTGATTGTACAGACTCATCTACAAGTCGATGTATCAGAATGGTAATGCGTTTTATGTATCGCTCTTTACAACGTTGGACATATAACCTAATATGATTAGCCTTATACTTGACTATGTTATCAAACAGCTAATAATGTGTTGCTAATGTTACACAAACCATGTTCCCATTCGTCATCAGACATCAGACCGAGTCAGACAGCTGCCTTCTAAATATAAGTGTCCTTGGAAATGCTTTGAACAACTTAGAACGTTAGTGGAGAAAGGCACTTATCATAACATTGTAGTATGCATCATATACATAATTCGCCTGCTATATTGCTAAAAGTACACGATATTTCATATCAACAGAAAAATATACCAGGATAACCTGGTTTCTCTTGAGACTCCCCTGCTTCAGAGCATAGTTATTGATATGTTAAAGCCAATGTGATTGGTTACAAGGTAGTTTGGGACGAAATGAACACTGGCGATTTCAAACCACGTCTTTGGTTTCAAAGAGAAAATACTCAGTAATGGTGTTGACTGATAAATTTGCACATGGTTTGTCTAAAAGCACATTAAAACAATGCACAGACTAATAAACAACATTAAAAACTTGATTTTCACCACAGGGGGTCTTTAAATGGAAAGTTCACTCAAAATTTGCTCACCCTCATGTTGTTCCAAATCATTTCTTCCTAGAAATCAAAAGAAGATATTTTGAAGAATGCTGGTAACCAAACAGTTGTCCATGTATATATATTTTTTTAATACAATGAAAGTAAATGGGAACCAGAACTGTCTGTTTATCATCATTCTTCAAAATATCTTCTTTTACATTCGACAGAAGAAAGAAAAGACATGGGTGAGTAAATTTCCCAAAATGTAAAACTGTCATCAATTACTGTCATCAGACTACTCGATTCATATGAATTTCTCTTTACGATCTCTTTAAGGGTGTGTTCACACTTGTCATGTTTGGTTCAATTAAAACGAACCCTGGTGCGATTGCTTTCTTGGTGCGGTTCATTTGAACGTGTGAATGCTGCCATCCGAACCCTGGTGCGCACCAAACAGGCGGATCGAGACCGCTGAAAAGATGGGTCTCGGTCCGCTTCCAAACGAACTCTGGTGCGTTTTGAATTATATATGAATGCAACATGGACCAAAGACATGTAAACGAACCAAAAACAGGAAGATGAGACCCTAAAAAGGAGAGAATGCTCACGCATATAATTTTTTTCGTTGTAGTTGTGAGTTTGCCCATCACAGGGAACTATCCCTATGCCTTTAGGTTTGGTATCTTTTGGTTCGGTGATAAAATTGCCAATCTGAACGCTAATTGGACCAGGATTACATTTTTATTTTATTTTTTGGTCCGGACCAAACGAACCGAACTACAAGTGTGAAGAACTTCTAAGAACTTTCTGATGCGTCAAAGTGGACTTCCAGTGAAGGAACAGAAATCTCTTAGGTTTCATTAAAAATATCTTCATTTGTGTTTTGCACAAATTTTTTTATTTATTATTTTTGGGTTTGGAGTGACATGAGGGTGAGTAAATTATGACAGAATTTTCATTTTTGGGTGAACTTCCCCTTTAAGTGTGTCGGGTGTGTGTTTGGTCCTGGTAAACTTTCCGTTATGGGGACAAAATGGACATTTTTTTTTTGTCCTCATGAGGAAAACAGTGCAGAAATTTTTCTGTGATGGGTATGGTTAGGGTTAGGGGATAGAATATACAGTCTGTACAGTATAAAAAAATCATTATGTCTATGAAAAGTCCCATAATACATGGAAACTCAACTGTGTTTGTGTGAATGCCTTTTTGATGTCATTTTGAACTGAAGCTTTCTAATCACGGTTTGCGGTGCCACAATACGGCTTGTATCTGTTGTGTGCGTCCCCTCCTTCCTGTTTAGAGAGGGAAGATGGCCCAGAGGAGATCTGACACTTCCTAGCTGTTTGTGACAGTTCTGGTGTTATACGCTTACCCAGGCAGCCAGCAGGCCTGCTGCTTCCAGACAGGGTGCGTTTGTATGTGTGTGTATAAGACAGATGGGCCGTGCTCTGTGTTTGTGTTTTATTGTTTTGAGTTCAGTAAATGAGACACACATGGGCAGATAACGGGACAGGAAAAGATAAATGATCAATTAGAGGCTTCACCACAATTGCCTGCAAGTCTCTCTAGTGTCTATGAAACCAAAGTAGGGAAATGAGACTGACAGAGAAAAGAAGAGAAAGGGAAAATGAAAAATAGAGAGACAATGAGATCCAGGGTGTATTGGATGTGTGTGTAAAGAGGTGTAAAGAGATCCTGTGTGTGTAGATGTGTGTGAAGCACTAACACTTCCTCTCTGTGTGGCCGAGCTCAGATGAGAAGTCTGATGAGAAGTGGATTGTGTTTGACGGGCCAGTGGACACGCTGTGGATCGAGAGCATGAACTCTGTAATGGACGACAACAAAGTCCTCACACTCATCAACGGAGAGAGAATCTCCATGCCTGAACAGGTACTGGTTGCAGACGACACCCGGCACACACTAAGACCTCTAATGCCGCTCACCCAGGGTTATTTCACTTCTGATTCCAGACCCGATACTGTGCATTTCACCTCACTAACCTATCAGGGTACTATATAGAACTATTTATTTCCTTCACATATGCCCTTTTTCAGTAATTGGGTGAATATAATGAAGAAAAGGTACATTTTATTCCAAAATCAAAAAGAAAAAAATATACACTACCATTCAAAAGTTTGGATTTTTTTAAAAGAAATTACCTTAAATTAATAAAAAAGTGACATTTATAATGTTACAAAAGATTTCTATTGCTAAAAATACTATTCTTTTCAACTTTGTTTTCATCAAAGAATCCTAAAAAAATGTTTTGCAATTTCCACAAAAATATGAAGCAGCACAACTGTATAGCATATTTTTCTTCCCAAATTCTATACTTTAATGCCGAAAAATTATCTTCCTTTTACTATAATGCAATAAAAATCCCTGTAATGCATACAGTGCTGCTTGAAAGTTTGTGAACCACTTGCAGAATCTGTGAAAATGTGAATAATTTTAACAAAATAAGAGGGATCATACAAAATGCATGTCATTTTTTATTTAGTACTGTCCTGAGTTAGATATTTTACAAAAACAATATTTACATAAAGTCCACAAGACAAAAAAAAAAGCTGAATTTATAAATATGACCCCATTCAAAAGATTTATGAACCCTTGATTCTAAATACTGTGTGGCATTACCTGGATGATCCACGATTGTTTTTATGTTTTGTGATGGTTGTTCATTAGTCGCTTGTTTGTCCTGAGCAGTTAAACTACCCAGTATTCTTCAAAAAAATCCTCCAGGTCCTAAAAATTCTTCAGTTTTCCAGTATCTTTTGCGTATTTGGACCATTTCCAGCAGTGACTGTATGATTTTGAGATTCATCTTTTCACACTGAGGACAATTGAGGGACTCAAACACAACTATTAAAAAAGGTTTAAACATTCACTGATGCTCCAGAAGGAAACACGAAATATCAATCATAGCAATATTATTTATTTATTTATTTATTATATGCTTAATTGTCATGAAAAATAAATGTCACAATACAGAAATTCTTAATGGCCCTAAAATAGACTTTGTTTTCTGTATGGAAAATATAATTTCTTATTTATTTATTTAGTTTTTGAGTGAAATAGGATGCTCTAATGCTCTTGACAGGTTTTGTGAGATTCACCCTTCAGCAAAGTGACAGTTCTGTGCTTATTTGGTTGGGTTTTAACCATTAATGAGAGTGTGTCTTGCAGGTCTCATTATTGTTTGAAGTGGAGGATCTAGCTGTGGCGTCCCCTGCTACAGTGTCTCGCTGTGGTATGGTTTACAATGACTATTCTGATTTGAGCTGGAAGCCTTATGTTCAGTCCTGGATGGAAAAACGCCAGAAGGTTTGGGACACAATGTTTAGCTCAAGTATCTATTGTATTAAACATTTGGCAAAGTGCTTCATCACTCTCTTTTTCGCTCTCAGGTTGAAATGGATCATCTCAGGCAGCTTTTTGATCGCTATATAGACAAGACCCTCACTTTTAAGAAGACTCACTGTAAGGAGCTGGTGACCATCACTGAACTGAATGGAGTGGCGTCGCTGTGTAGACTCTATGACACACTGGCCACTCCACTGAACGGGGTGAGAACACTTTCACCTCATTGTTACATGATAACACATGCTAACACATGCTAACATTACATGATAAACCAACGCCAGTGTGAAACATTCTACTCAAGTTGTGCTTCCAAAGTTGGTTTCAATCGATCGGCTTGATCATCCACATTTTCAGAATCAGATTTGGGCTCAAAATGATGACATTATTAACAGTGTGTTTACAATTGCTTAAAGCCTTGGAAGCTAAAGCTCATGATTATGGTAAAGGAGCACTACATTTCCAACACACGCTTGAGGCATTTGGTCAATCACAACGCATTGGGTCTGTTGGCCAATCAGAGCACTCTGGGCTTTTCGGAAGAAGGTGCTTTGTAGAAATCAGCACGTTTCAGACAGACTGGACATAGAGGTAATGATATAATCATGGCTTGACATTAAAACCCACCAACCCGCCAAATGCACATGGATTTCAGCAGGATTTCACTCCTACTAGCCACTTTGGCGGGTTGAATTTTATTTATAATATATACATTTTTCAATTGTACTCTTAAAAAAGGCATCTGAAATAATAAACTAAGTGCAATGTAGTGTTGTCAAAAATAGGGATTTATCAATACATATTAATACTGAAATATCTGAAATGCTTCCAATACTCATCTACCGCAGAATAGATACACGACACCAGCTGCGCTTTCTCGCTCTCTCATCTTTCCGACATCGAGTTGACACACAAACCCGCCTCCTCTTACTTACTCGTTTCATTTGCTCCAGATGAATATTGTTTGTGTTACAGGGCTTGGATTTTGGTGTAGGATTGTACGTATTGCGCATAATTTTACTCATTCCCGCAGATTTTGTGCTCAAACCCAAAGTGCCTGCACATAAAGCCGCCTTTCACTTCTAAATTTAGTTCTTTTTTTGGTGCTTATTGAGCTTAATCAGTCAAACACACACAAAATAATGTCAAAATGCCGGTCTTGGCAAGTTTTCACGTAAACACAGCTATGTTTTAAGTGAACAGTTTTGAAAGAAAATTAATGTGTAACAGTATAATAGATCCGTGTGTCAGGTCTTAAAGTGACAGCAGCCTAATACACCCACTGCCAAATTATGAGATAATATTAAAAATATCTATATAGCTGTTTTTTCCCCACGGTATCGATGTCAAAATTGTGGCCAGTGAAAACGCTGAGTGGCTAGGTTCTTTGGAAAACCACTAGCCACAGTGACTGGTGAGCAAAAAAGTTAATGTCAAGCCAGCACAATGTACAGTATGTGAAAAATATATATATATTTTTTTTACATTAAAGCATGTTAACCTATTCTATTCTATCCAGTAAACAAAATAATTAAATGATGAAATTTCTCCTTTGTGTTCCATGTAAGAAAGTAAGTTTATTCAGGTTGGCAACATCATGAGGGTGATTAAATAATAATTTTCGTTTAAAAAAAACAATCTTTTTTGTTTATATCTGGGCATGATGGCTACGGTTAAACAATTAAAATGTAAAAAATGTAAACCCTCGCTCATTTTTACTGGTTCTTTTGATTTCTGGGGCCAGCATAAAAGTTGATGACTAGTCTTAACAGTTTTTGAAACTGGCCCCTGATCTTGCTATTCTCATGTATGCCTTAATCAAAGCATTAAACTTAAAGGTACACTATGCAGCTTTTGGCCCTCTAGCAGTTAAAAACAAAACTGCATGCATTTTGCGGAAGAACATTGTTTTGGTTGTGCTTCAGCTCTGCATGACTGTGTGGAAGAATATGACCCTTCACAATATATAATGCTTTACAATGAACTCTGTTAGAGAGCTACATATGACAATTCATCTGTTCAATAAAATGCCTTACTCTCCATTTTCTTTTTGCCAGCACACTCTCCTCTGTTCTGCATTTTTGATAAACACTTATAATAGGCTTATTATAGTAAATCAGGGTAAGACAAAAACACTTTTTGGAAGAATGAATGATGATGTATTGATTTATTTAAAATGTGTTAATTTTGAACAAAAAAGTTACATAGTGTACCTTTAAACATATTTAGCTTGGTATTTGTTCAGTTGAGCTAATCAAGACTGTCATTCTCTCTGGCTGGTCAGGTGAACCCAGCGGACTCTGAAAACTTTGGCCGTATGGTGGAGCTCTGGTTCATCTTCAGTCTTATATGGTCTGTGTGCGCGTCAGTAGATGAGGATGGACGCAAGAAGATTGACAACTTCCTACGGGAAATAGAGGGAACTTTCCCTAACAAGGTATACAGTGGGCCCTGTCCTAAATGACATTCGCAGCCTTTCTACGAGTCCACACTTTCGTGACGTAACGAGGGTGCATATCGACCGCAAAGGGAGTGCTCATGGGCACCCTTCGGAAATCTAAAATGACAAATGGTGCGCCCTACACCTACAGTCTTGTGGACTTCACAATCATGCGCACGTGGCAGCCATTGTAAGTCCACAAGACCGTAAGTGCATATGAAGTGTGCCATTTGGGACAGGGCCAAAGATGAAGTGTGTAATTTCAGTGCTATTGATGTTACCAAATAGAATGGCAAAATAACAGCTTTACAAACTTTTGCTAATTCATCCTGGCTTCCACTGGTCCATTTATTTATTTATTGTAATTAAAGGATGCTTGTTTTATCTTTAAAATAAATGTGATGTGATTGTTTTTCTTTTTTGGGGGGGGGGGGGGGGCACAGTAGTGTTCATACAGTATGAAATAGAGAACATGTATGTGTAATAAATGTAAATGTATGCATCCAGATGCTCAGACATGCTAATGTTACATGAAAAGTGCTAATGCTGTGCATCTAGAACAAACGTTTAAGCCTTTCTGCCTACAGAAACAGATATATTACTGGAAAAATAATCACCTTGTATTAAACCTCAGGACACCATCTACGAGTACTACGTGGACACCAAGAACAGAACGTGGGCGTCATTTGAGGACAAGCTGCCCAAAGGCTGGCGCTACACCTCCAAGTGAGATGTGTGTGTGTGCCCCCATCCTCCCCCTATTCAGGGGTCTCTGCCAGCCGCCTGCGGGCTCAGTCAAAGGCCTCTCGCCTGGCTCCCTCCCAGACTTCTGAATTCCCCGTCTATTCATATTTCTCATCTTTTTCATCCTTCTTCGTCTCTCTCTTCTCTCCCCTGCTCTCATTTGTCATGTCAGTCCAACTCTTTCCCTTCATTGTCCTTTGTCCTCTTGGCTCTCTTTGCTCCCTCTTTGTCGGCTATCCATTTTTCCATACTGCGGTTCTTTTTTTTTTTACCTGACTCTTTTTTTATCCCTCTGTTCATTTGAAATGTCTCGCTACATCTTTCAATTTTCAGTCTTTCAATCAGGACTTTTCACCTCCTTTTTCTCCTCGGTATTCTCATTCATTCTGCTCTCTCAACTCTATTTCCTCCCACCCCTTTTTGCTGTTTCTATCTCTCTCTCTCTTTCTCGCTCCGTATTCTACTTTTTCTCTTCATTTTTTTGTCCTCTTTTTAAAGCATGTCTCATACTTAACCGCCCCACTTTTCAACTTTCTTGCTGGCTTCTTTTTAATTATCATCTGTCTCTCTGCAGCGCTCCTTTCTATAAGATCATGGTCCCCACAGTGGACACGGTGCGCTATCATTACCTGGTCAAGGCTCTGGTGTCCACACAACACCCTGTACTCCTGACGGGTCCAGTGGGGACGGGAAAGACTTCAGTGGCTCAGAGTGTTCTGCAGAGCCTGGACTCAGTCACATGGGCAACACTCACTGTCAACATGTCCTCACAGGTGATGAGAATCACTTTTAGTGTTAGTAATATGGTAAATTGTGATCTTCACTGAAGCATTACATTTTTTTTTTAAACCACAAACTTGATCTAAAGAAACAAACATTTACTGTAAATCAGTATTATGCATTGTTTTCAGTAAAAAATATCTAAACGTCTTCAAGAAAAGATAAGGTGTTACTTGAGAAATAAAATTGCAAAGGACTAGCCTGACGTGGTCATACTCAATTCTAGTTCGAATATGAGTCTTATACTGCTCCATTGGGCTTTGATTATGGGGGCGTATTTTAACCGATCCAGGAAAGACCTCAATTGGATAGACCTACAACCAATCAGAGCTACAGAGTAAGTGACGTGTGTTGAGCGACGCATAGTTGTCAACAGAACTCAACTGCACACAAATTGAGTATGACCACGTCAGGCTAGCAAAGACATCTTTCCCACCGACAAATGCCTTGATGGCGGTCCTCTGTTCCTCTTTTAAAATTAATGCGCTGTCGATGTCGTCTATAACGGACACGATGGCGGAATCTACACATCTCAGTTCTTCAGGTTCTTCAACACCAGCCATCATTGTTGTAAACTAATTCAACCCAAGCGCTCTTTGATGACGTGGCTGATTACATTTCTGGTGATAGTCTGTCAATCATCACCCTGACAATGTGATTGGTCCGAACAGTTTCTGTTCGGGCATAATTACTCCTCTACGGATCGAGTCCAGACCGAACTCCCCGACCTCAAAATGTTGTGGGCGGGGCTAAGTTCAGCTGGCATCCAGGCTAGCAAAGGACTTGCTTTCAGAGAATATATCTTGAAGTAGTTTTTTAACAAAGGCATAATTTGAGGGTGGGACGGGTAGGACATGTCCCACCACTTTTTGCCTGGGTCGATATTGTAACCCCTTGTCCACACACACATTTTTTGCCTGGGTTGATATTGTCCTTACCACTTTTTGCCTGGGCCGATATTGTCCCCACCACTTTTTGTCTGGGTCAATATTGTCCCAATAATACATCCTTGCTAAATAAATTTGTTATTATAGAGTTTTCCACTAATCTCCAAATCGTCAGTTACCATCTTAGTAACCATCTTACCATCTTTTTCTGTCTTTCTGTCAGACTAGCTCTAATAACGTGCAGGAGATCATCGAGTCTCGGGTGGAGAAGAGGATTAAAGGTGTCTACGTTCCAGTGGGAGGGAAGAAGATGGTTGTTTTCCTGGATGATCTCAACATGCCCGCCATGGACGACTTTGGCTCCCAGCCCCCTCTGGAGCTGCTCCGCCTCTGGATCGACTACGGCTTCTGGTACGACCGCCAGAAACAGACTCTCAAGTATATCAAGGTAAGACTGTGTGTGTGCTTTTTACCAGTTGTCATTTGAGTATGTTCTAGATGTGCATGTAAATACATGTCTCTTACTTTGCTGTGATCTTAAAGGACATTTTCCTGCTGGCTGCTATGGGGCCCCCTGGTGGAGGGAGGACTCACATATCAGGACGCCTGCAGAGCCGCTTTAATCTCATCAACATGACATTCCCTACAGTGAGTAGAGATTGACTCTAGGTATAAATTGATGGAAATATGACTGTGATGCTTTTTCTTATTGTCACTCAGCATGTAACATGACACCGTCTGTGTAGTGTAATGGCAGCTATATTAATATTTATATAACAAAAAATATAGACTAATCCAATTTATGCACATAAATTCAAGATAAGACTAATCAGAATTCAGTATTAAAATATAATTATGACCTTATCGCTGTTGATTAGATATTGAAAACAATGTTAGTCAAAGCGATATATGTAAACTTTATTTTTACCTTATGAGATGGCACACATAAAGCTAAAAAAATCTGCAAAAGTTTGAATGGAGTCTCTGAATTAAGTGGTTTAGGCTGAACTTTATTGCAATTGTGGGGGAAAATATGCATAAGAAAAAAAGGTAATAGGAATTTCAATACAGTAATAAACTGTGCACTAAACGCATATCTACAAATGGTATTTTTGGATTAAACCAGTGGTTATTGTTTTTGTCACCCCCTCCAGTTTTAAACTAGCTTGAAGCCACTCAGAAATAAGGAAAAACATTTGCAATTTATCATAAAGGAGCCAACAATATTAGGAGTGAAGTTTTTTAAAGTTTTTATTGAAAAACTGAAATATTTTTTTTCAGTTTAATGCCACTCTTTCTAAATAATGCCAACAGTTTTATTGAAAAAAAGAAAGAAAATGGCATGCATTCTTTCAGTTGTGTTAAATTATGAAAATATTTTGCTGCAAAAATGCATTAAACATTTCATTATAGACAGTGGCTTTTAATATATCGAAAGAATAAATTAATACATAAAAAGGGTACTTTTTTTGTTGAAGCAATATTAAAGGAATAGTTCACCCAAAAATGAAATATGTCATAATTTACTTACCAGCATGTAGTTCTTTCTTTGTTCTGTCGAACACAAAAGGAGATTCAGGAGGGATGAGAGCATGATGATTGTGACTGTCAAGCTCCAAAAAAGCACATAAAAGCACCGCAAAAGAATCATAAAAGCAGCATAAAAGTGGTCCAAATATCTTGTGTGCTATATTCCAAAACTTATGAAGTCATATGATAGCTGTGTGTAAAGAACAGACTGAAATTTGAGTCATTAACTGAAAATTTTGCCCACCACCCATTTGAACCTGATGCAGTGATATATGCAAAATTTTCTTTTTAATATAAATGTGTTTTACATTGCTCTATTTCTGTGCATCAAACTAATCAATCATCTTTCTTCTTTTGTCTTATTTTCTGTTTTTTTCCACCCCTGTAATTCCCTTTCCTCTTCTGTTTTCCCCAGGAGTCTCAGATAAAGCACATCTATGGCACCATGATCAGCCAGAAGCTGCAGGAGTTTGAGGAGGAGGTGAAGCCTATCGGGGGGGTCCTGACTCAGGCCACCCTAGAGCTCTACCACGCCATCACCGCCCGCTTCTTACCCACGCCCGCAAAAATACACTATCTCTTTAACCTCAGAGACATCTCCAAGGTACGTAACATCATGCATCACATGTGATTGTCTCTCATCTGGAAAAGGAGCAAATTGTGGTTTAGGTACACCTAGTCTGAGCATAATATCACTTCAATTCAGACCAACTGATTCCAGGAAGATGAAACAAAACATATCAGTCCATTTTGACACTTAATCCGAGACACATATATGCTCACACTTTTCAAAAAGTGTATATTTCTTTAAGCTTAAATACACAAAAAATCTATTTTTTATACCTAACAAGAAATTAGACTGAAGGCTTTGTGTGCAAGTTCAATGTGTCCTCTAATGCAGGTGTTCCAGGGTTTATTGCGAGCACACAAAGACTTCCATGACACCAAACAGAGCATCACTCGCCTCTGGATTCATGAGTGCTTCAGGTACAAACAGGCACAGGCTTGCACATACAGAAACAGCTGTTAGAAGGAGAAAAAAAATTGTGTTTGTGTTTCAGGGTCTTCTCTGATCGATTGGTGGATCATTCAGACATGGAGACATTTGTGGGACTTTTGTCAGAAAAACTGGCTTCTCATTTTGATGTCCCCTATCACACCATCTGCCCCAACAAACAGCCCCCTCTGTTTGGTACACACACACACACACACATACACACTGCTAATTCTTGTTTTACTGGTTGGATGACCTAAAGATTTTTTAAATAAACTTCTATTTAGTAGTTTGGGGTCAGTAAGATTTTTTTATGTTTTTGAAAGAAGTCTTTTTGTCACCAAGGCCGCATTTATTTTGATCAAAAACACAGCAATATTATGAAATAATATTAGAAATTATTAGAAATATTATTACTAAAATAACTGTTATCTACTTTAATTTAAAAAAAAATCCTGCTCCAGTCTTCAGTGTCACATGATTCTTCAGAAATCATTCTAATATGCTGGTTTGCTGCTAAAGAAACATTTCTGATTATTAATTATCAATTTTGAAAACAGTTGTACTGCTTAATATTTTTGTGAAAACAATGATACATTTTTTAGGAATAGAAGGTTTAGAAGAACAGCATTTATTTGAAATGGAAATCTTTACAAATTGAAATGGAAATGTATTTACAAATTGAGAAATAAATATAATTTAATTTAATAATTTAAAATATATTAAATCACTGATGTCCGAATTAAGAAGAAATTAAATCACTGATGTCCAGTTGTTACTAAAGTTCACCAATAGTCATATTTATTTTACAATTCATAAATGTATTCATGTATTTATCTTCATTTTATTTTTTTTTATTAATGAATTGATCATTAATTACATTTTTAAAGAATGAAATTCCTCCTAGCCCTACATATACAGTATATTTACTTTGTATGTGTGTTTTTTTATTGTAGGTGACTTCCTGAGGGAGCCACACGTGTATGAGGACCTTTTGGACTTTAAAGCTCTAAAAGTTAATATGGAGAACCAGCTGGAGGACTATAACCTCACACCTGGCGTGGTGCCCATGAGCCTGGTGCTCTTCAGAGATGCTATAGAGCACGGTGAGAGCATGGTCAGAGTGAATAGAGTAGTTTAGCTTAGTGGTTAAATCTCTGGGACAAAAGACTGGGAACTCCATGATCTATCACCATTGTGCATTTAAGCAAATTTGCTTTTGTTTAAGTAAATTATCAAGGTGCAATTGAATGATGTGAAAAAATATTCCACTTGCTCTGTTCTTTTGGAGTCATCGATATTCATGGAACAGTTATTATACAGCTCTCATCATATGGTTACATCCACATCACAATAGCATTGATTCAGTGTACACTCTCGAGCCCCATAATTCAGTGACCAATCTCCTCAGTTCTCATTCAGTACTCACACAAAAATAACTTGCTTCAAAATCACATGCACTTCAGCCCTGAGATCCCCCACGAGCGTGAATAATTACCCTTCTTATTCCCACAAAACCCTCGGAAGGGAGAATAATTAGGCGGCCGGTTCCCCAGCCTATATGTCACTCAGCCGCATGCAGGCATTTACTGTCAAAGAAGCATATAAGAATGCTTTATATGCATCCTGTCACGCACACACCGCACTGTGACATTAAAGCGGTCTCACATTCAGCTCGGTGAATGCATCTCACACGTCACAAACACTCAGTTCAATGACACGCCGCTGTGCGTAGCTGATTGATTACGAAATTAGCAAGTATAACGTGTATGTTTATATGCGTACGTGTTCATAACTAATTGTGGTTTTGTGCCAATTAGTTTCCTTTGTGATCAGTTGTTTGTTTGGCCTCCTGCAGGAATGATGTGTGTGTGTGCGTGTGTGTGTGTGTGTATATATGCATTGACATTTTAATGTTTTATATTTTGTGTTTGTAAATGTTTCATTGACCAAATGACACACACGAATCATCTGAGTAAATGCTATGTTATGTTATGATTCTAATAATGGAAACAGCGCCCTCTCTCTGCCCCCTCAGTAACTCGTTTGGTGCGTGTGATCAGTCAGCTCCGGGGGAACATGTTGCTGGTTGGTATCGGTGGCTCAGGCAGACAGAGTTTAACCAGATTGGCGGCCTACATCTGTAAGTTTACGGTCTTCCAGGTGGAAGTCACCAAACAATACCGCAGTCAAGAGTTCAGAGAGGGTGAGTTCTACACACAATTTACTCATTTAAATGTATTGATTTAGCAGATGATTTTATCCAAAGCAACTTACAGTGCATTAAAGGTGTAAATAATGTCAGTGTTGAGGGTATCGCTTTACAAGTAACGTGAGTTACATAATCAGATTACTTTCAAGTAACTTGTAAAGCACCACATTACTTTTAAATTTACAACAAAATCAGAATGTTATGCAAACCTGCAATAATTAATATACTTTATGTATTTAATCTCACTTTATTAACCAAAGCCTTGGCTGCTGATTTTTGATTATCCAATTCAACTATACTAATAAGCAAAAATGACTTTTGATAAGCATCACATTTTTATTTTTATTGCTAAAGTAAGAGTGTTGAACTTTCTTCTCCTGCGTCCTATTTTTTCTGCAGTCCAGAATGGCAGCACAGCTGAAATGTTTGTTCGAGTAGCGCCCTCTACTCTACAGGCGTAAATTTGCATTTTTTTTCAGCCTGAGGCTTATTCATTTCACCTTTTGGTTTGAATGGGTCTTTACATTTGCCAAAAATAGAACTTTTGTTGATTTTTTTGTAGTAAAAAACAAACAAGCAAGCCCAGCCCAGGTGAGAAAAAGTTACACAATTACTAACATAACGTAATGCATTACTTTTCATAAAAAGTAACGAAGTAACAAAATTTGGGAGTACTTTTTTAGGGAGTAACTCAATATTTTAATGCTTTACTTTTAAAAGTAACTTTTCCCAACACTGCATCTTGTCATTATGTATCATTCCCGAGAATCGAACCATGATATTGCTGTTTTTTAGCACCAACAACTCTTCAAGTTGACCTACGGGAATAAACAATAAAACCAGAAGCCTCTCAAAACATCTCATAATTGAGCTAGTTTATGTCTTTTTTCAGTCCAGCTACTTGACCAAGGAAATGTTGGTTAAGTTAGTTAAGTAGCCTGATGGGGACACCAGAAAAAAACAGCATCTAAACCTGTTTTGCTGGTCCTTTACAGTATTATCTGAACATTCAGGCTTGTTAAATTGTATTTCAAGACCAACTAATGTAAGGCATTTGGATGAGTTATTTTTTTAATTTCAGATCTCGGATATAAAGCTCTTTTAATATATACCAAAGGCTTTGATATTTTGTCCTGAGGCAAGTTGTGGTAAATGTTTCCAAATGCTGAAGAATAACGCCTCTTGCCTCAGAGCTCAGGACCAAAGGATCTATTATTTTATGCACATTGTAGCCTTCACGGCACAGTTTAATGTGGCCTTAATAGAATGTTTGACATATTTCTTCTCCCCATACAGATATTAAAAAGCTCTATCGGCTGACAGGAGTGGAAAACAAGCCCACTGTGTTCCTGTTTAATGACACACAGATCGTGGACGAGTCCTTCCTTGAAGACATTAACAACATACTGAGCTCAGGGGAGGTGCCCAATCTCTATAAAGCAGACGAGATCGATGAGGTGTGTGTGTTGTGTTCATATACATTTTTAATGTTTGTGACTGTAGGCTTGTGTTTAATGATGTCTAAGTGACATGAGAGCAGATTTTCAACATGTTTTGTTTGTGTAGATCCAGAACGCTCTGTCAGACTCAGCCAGGAAGGACAATATCCTGGAGACACCAGACGCCATGTTTAACTACCTGATAGAGCGCGTCAGAAACAACCTGCACATTGTGCTGTGCATGAGCCCTGTAGGAGATCCATTCAGGTGCACTCTGTCAATTTCATTTTAGTGTGTTTTATTTGCATGACAAAAAACAGCAAAGCTGCATACAGTGAGAAATGGGGCAAAACAATGAAAATAAGGTAAAATAACAACAAGAGTAAAATGTCGATTTCATTTATAAAATGAAAACTTTGATGTGATTTTTCCATGTGATTTGCATAAATCCAAAGAAAAATTTGCTGCATAAATATTAAAAAATATTATTATTATTATTTTCTTATTTATTTTACAATAAAGATTCAATAGTAACATATT
>RJVU01042551.1:2587353-2708991 GCA_003731715.1 Anabarilius grahami
TCAGCTTCTGTTTTTTTTTTTCAAAATCAATAATAATAATTATAATAATATAGATATTACTAGTATTGACATTAAAAACAACAGTAGCTGATCATATGCCTAAATTAAATTAAATTAATAAATTGAAGTATGCAGTAAAATTAATTTATGAAATTGCCTTAAAGGGATAGTTCATCCAAAAATGAAAAATCTGTCATTAATATGTCGTTCCAAACCCGTTAGACTTTCGTTCATCTTCGGAACACAAAAGATCTTTTTTATGAAATCTGAGAGCTTTCTGCCCCTCCATAGACAGCTACACAACTTTGATAAAAGTAAAAAGATCTGAAAACGAATCCATTTAGTTTAGTCCAAATTTTCTGAAGAGACTCAATTGCGTTTTTTATGATGAACAGATTTAATTTAGGCCTTTATTTACATGTAAACATTGATCAACGAATATAAACAGAAGCTCAAATTAACCTGCTTGACGTGCGAGAACAAACCTCTTGCAGAAGCTCAAACGTGCTGCGTAACACACAAGAATGATCCTCATTGGTTCTCTTACATCAAAGAAACATGCTTGAGCTTCAGTTTACCACAACTGATGTGTGAGTTGATGAATGTTTATATATGAATAAAAGCCTAAATTCAATCTGTTCATCATATAAAGCGATCGTGTCTCTTCAGAAAATTTGGACTAAACCACTCAATTCATATGAATTAGTTTTACGATCTCTTTATGAACTTTTTGAAGCATCAAAGTGCCAGTTGTGTAGCTGTCTATGGAGGGACAGAAAGCTCTCAAATTTCATCAAAAAGATCTTTTTGTGTTCCGAAGATGAACGAAGGTCTTACGGGTTTGGAACATCATGAGGGTAAGTAAGTAATGACAGAATTTTCATTTTTGGGAAAATTCAAAAATGTTCTATCCCAAACTATCCCTTTAAGCAATGTGCCGACAATATTATTATTGAACCTAAATGGAGATGGATATGGAAAGGCAATCATTATCTCTCATACTGTGGCAGGCTAATGCATACTGTGCTCGTTATGTACTATAGATATCACATGCAAAAGCATGACTGTAACCTGCCACCACTTCAGCATTCAGTGCCTCCACAAAATCCCATGTGCGTGGATTTAATATAGCTGACTGTAATACAGCACACATGCACACTTACTGCTTATAATCTAACATGCTCAAATAGTGAGTCAGCCTTGATTACCATGCTAACATTGAGATCCATCCTGTGGCTTCTTTTGGCTTAAGATCTCTCTCTGAAAGCTTGGTTCACAGTGAACGCCAATATACGTTTTAACCAAACAGACCAGCACACAATATATAGCTGCTTATGAATCAACCGATGACTCAGTGTGCGAGTTCAAAGTGGATGAGAGATACAACTGTGTGAAATTAGAGGAAACGACAGGAGTAAACCTCTCTGCCACTGTCATTTCACACACATCAGGAAGACAAATCTCTGCCCTCCATGTACAATCTCTTTACTGTGTGCTGTTGTAAACTTGCAAGTGTCTTCATAAACGATGTAGTAAATTTGGCTTTCCCTCTCTCTTTCTGTTTGCTTTTCCGTCTTTAGCTTGCTGTGTCTCAGTCAATTTCAGCTTCAGGGGCTTTATTGGCATGACGAACAACAGCGCGTTTGTATTGCCAGAGATGTAGCAGGTTAGCTGGAGACCATAGGTATAGTGTGCACAACCAATAATGATAAAAAATGGCAACAAAAATAACAAGGAAGAGCTATAATACAGGTAAATATTAGGTTCAATGAGACAGAGAGATAAGTAGACGCAGTACATTGCTCACTGGTCCCCAGACGGCGGCTGGCAAGAACATTCCTGCTTTGTAATTATGCCTGTCACACTTGCAGCACTATAGAAACATGCATGGGAAATGTTCTCGTTAATCACTCATTTGCATCTGCCGTCACATGAAGGAGGCGGTTGTGCGTAATATGACCCGTAGGGCCCTGACTCGTTAAATATGACAGCGCGAATCATCTAAGCACTCACTCTGATTGGTCTGGCACTGGTCTGACTTTAATAAGCATGACTGAACTGGTGGGTGATATTAGTGTTTGTGACAAATCAATGCAAACTATTTTGAACTGTCTACATAATAGAGTGATTATGGGTATGTAAGGCCTGTTTGTTTCTGTGTTGTATTTGTTTAGGAACCATATTCGTCAGTATCCGGCACTGGTGAACTGCACAACGATAGACTGGTTCTCTGAATGGCCACGTGACGCTCTGTTGGAAGTGGCAGAAAGATGTTTGGATGGACTCTCTCTGGGGAGCGAGGAAGGGGTGAGACACATCAACAAACAACAGTCAAACGATGGATTTACAAATGTTGTCAGTGTTTTGCAGAACACAAAAATGCATAAAGAAATATTGAGGGTTAAAGCTGCAGTCCGTAGCTTTTTTTGGTTAAAAATGATCCAAAATCAAATTTTGAGCAAGTACATAACTAGCCAGTGTTCAAAGCTATCTCCTTAATTTAGCCCGATTCACAATGGTATGCTTGTAATAATGTTTTCTAATAAGAGTACTGGTGGGTTTCCGCGGGAAATTCGAGCATGTCGCCGTTCATCTTTGCGTCATTACGTCACGTCTGTTTACACAAAGAATGAGTCCCAGCTAGTAGGCTATATGGCATGTGATGCTGCTGGTAGCGGATCATTTATAGCCTTTTCTCACAGCAGCTGCAATAATTAAACTTGTCATTTTGATGGTGGATTGTAATCCAGAAAGGTCCAAATGACAATCATCAGTGACAACTGGAGATTCACCTTTAGTCAAAAGCAAAAGACTTCAGACTGCGGAGTGGCTACAGAAATTCAAATCTACAGGTAACGCTAATACACATAGTCACGCAATGCTGATGTTGTTAACATTAATGATTTGAGAACAAAGTATAACAATAATAATAATTTGCATGGTTTGATGAGATCCGAGCTAAGCGATCATTAGATTTAATCACCATTGGCAGCGCGATTTATTGTAATGCTTTTTTTCTCAGTTGGTCAGAACAAAAGTGGCAGACATGTTACTTAAGCCGCGCACACACTTAACGATTATAAGGCCGATTATGAATGTAAATGAATACTTATGACTGATCGTGCTCAAACGCATCCAGTCATAGCCGGTTGTGTTCAGTCAGCGATTACAGTCGTTGTTCAAATTCCGTGTGTAAGTATTTAAATCTGCTTCAGTCGAAGGAAATAATCGCTGTGTGTTGAGCAGAGTCTTAGAATGTTTTATTTAGTCATTAAGTGTGTCCCCGGCTTTACTTGTACAGATGACATTCTCCAGTGAAAATTCTTACTTTGGTCATACTTCCAAGACGCAGAATCTGTACTGTGAAGTACAGTATCCACACCGATGTGGTGACTAACAGCAAACATTAGATTCATCCGCACTGAGGAGCCGTGCCGATGCACAACCTATGTAAAGATGATAATTCCGCAAATAACTGCAATTGCAGGTTTCAAACAGAGATAGTGACAAAGAGGCAAAACTTACGGACTGCAGCTTTAAATAAGTTAACATCTACCCTATTAAATGATTTCGATATGTACCTCAGTTTATAAAAACTAACAAAAACAGATGTACTTACAACAGTTGCCCCCTAAACATCAATTGAAAGTGCAGAACTGGCAATGCATTTTTTGATAATTTTTTAGAGTGCACTCAGTAGTATTGTATTTGTTGTGCTGGCTGTCATCTTTGACTTATACTGACCCCTAGAGTTCAAGCGTAGTTTTGTTTTTGTCTGTTTTAGGATTAGTTTGGTTTAGCATACTTCTGTTGTGACCTTGAGCGAGGTTTGTTTAAAATTGAGGCTGCCACAACTTGTCATTTCTCTGGTGACTTCACAGATCCAGAATAAAGTTGCCAGTATCTTTGTGACCGTGCATCAGTCTGTGGCCCAGTTCTCTCACAGGATGAAAGTAGAACTGAAGAGACACAATTACGTCACACCCACCAACTACCTGGAGCTGGTTTCTGGATACAAGAAGTAGGAATTAGACAACACACTTTTTTTATTTTCTCTTTCTTGTTGTTTGTTTTTTTTAGCTGCCTCACAGATTTAAAAGACATGATAGTTTCCTGTTTCCATTTTACTGTTGTCTCTTAACTGTAAATATCTTACTTGAACTAAAACAAAGTATTTATTCTGAAAACTAACTCTTTTCTCAGGTTGTTGTCTGAGAAGCGTAGTGAGCTCGGAGAGCAGGTGTCTAAGTTGAGGAATGGCTTGTTTAAGATTGACGATACGCGCAGTAAGGTGGAGACCATGTCTATAGAGTTGGAAGAGGCCAAGAAGAAAGTAGCTGAGTTCCAGAAACAGTGTGAGGAATATCTGGTTGTCATTGTGCAGCAGAAGAGAGAGGCAGATGAACAGCAGAAGGTGTGTCTGTCAGTCTGTCTAATGTTGAGGCTCTTTATTAGGGGTGAATGGTATGACCAAACTCATAATCTGTTCAAATCTGCTAAGGGGTAGTAATGAAACAACAATTTTAAAAAGTGATTTTTCATTATTATTTACAATAGGATCTGCATTTTCATGGGTTTAAATAAAATATTTTTGTTATAAGAGACAATAAAAACAACTTTGTGCATTAAAAGCACTCCTTTCCTGGTAGAAAAATGAACTTGAATTTGCGACAGCTGAATGTAAAATTTTTGACAAGCCAAACATATCAGTCTCTGAGTAACATGTAATTCATTTAAGCCACAAAATAGACATCATTTCGAAAAAATAAGTATAATGAACTACGCAAAAAGCACTTAAAATGTCTCCAGCTCGTTTTATAATTACCCAAAAATCAAACATAGTTCACCCCTTATGGACGTTACCACGTCCGTTGAAACCTAATCTGGCTGACATAACACAGTCATCAATCACTTCTCTGAATGCTTGCCGGTTAAGAAATTAATAATTGTTACCTTATGATCCATCGGTTTTCAAGAACACATCATCTGAATATCACGACATCGATGTCTGTCAAAAAATAATGTGCACAATACACGGTAGTATTTACGAGAAGCAGAGCTCCAGCAAGTACACGCTTTTGCTGGAAAACCCAAACTACCAGATGTTTTAACTACATCATCGCTTTCCGAGGGAGAAAATGTCGGCCAGAGCGGCTTCAACTTGCTGTCTGTCAGTGACGATAACGTGCATAAAACATAACGCACAAGAGCATAAATTTCTTCTTTACTCACTGAAATTTTATCAGAATGATCAGGGAACTGAATGAAACACTTCACACTGCATGCTAAAGAGAATAAACGCCAATCCAACTGAAAAACTTTGCCGGGTTAGTGAACATCATTCAACATATTTCGGTTTTGACAGACATTTTTAATGCACAAACTATGCATTCTGATTCTGACATTACTGATTTAAATATTTTCAATGATTTTCTATTCTTTACTGATCTTTTTTCATCATTTTAGCAATAGATGAACTGTTAAGTGAGTGATTTTGAGATGAGTCTCTGTAGTTGTCCAATTTGACTCTCAAATGCTGATGTAATATCAATTATAAACTTGACATAGAGACATTTTTTATAAAATGTAGTTTGATCACTGTTTTCTCAGTTGTATAAAAGATTAAGGCAATTATCAAAGTGTGATAAAATGTTGTTTAATTTTCTAATAAAAGATGGTAAATTTTTACATGATTTGTTATATTTAATCACCCCAGATTTTGACTCACAATTACTCACAATGGTACATATTGTGATGATAAAGTTATTTTTGCTGGAAATTCAACCTTTGAAATGTTTTATACATTGCATAACATATAGTAATGTATTTTTTTCAAAAATAAGAGGAACATTATCTTTGTAATACAATGCACATTATTAAAATTCCTGCATATGTTGTGATGTAAATCAAACAGCAGATTCTCTACCGGTTGACACATTTCTGTCGTCAAGTGGTATATATTGCCATACTGCTTAACAATACTCTTTATTGTTATTGCATACTGATGTTTGTGTTTGGTAACGTGTCTGTGTTTGTGCGTGTTTGAGTGTTTTTCTTTGTATGTTTTAGGTAGAGTGCGTTCTTTGGATATTTATAACCTTCTTGGTTTATCTGTGGTGTGTTTCTTAATGTGTGTGTAGGCGGTGGGTGCTCACAGTGAGAAAATAGAAGCAGAAGAAATCAAGTGTAAGGCCATGGCTGAGAACGCTCAGAGAGACCTAGATGAAGCACTTCCCGCTCTAGAGGAAGCCATGAAGGTCTTTCTGCATTCATGCAACTATTACTTTCAATACGACATGATACAGCTACAGCGGCAACTGAATATGTGATACATAATGTTTTCATCAGCACATAAAAAACTGTGGTAATCTTGTTGGACTGTCTTCAGGCTCTGGAGTCGCTGAATAAGAAAGATATGACGGAGATCAAGACTTATGGCAGACCTCCAGCTCTTGTGGAAACCGTCATGCAGGCAGTTATGATCCTCAGAGGATGTGAACCAACTTGGGCGGAGGCCAAGAGACAACTGGGTACGAGAAAAAGAGAGATCCAGATCATTATTAAATCACTCAATCACACTGATGTCACACATGGATTCAGGCGCTGGCTCAGGCATGAAATCCATACCAGACTACTGTATAACCAAAATCACATGAGCCAAACAGAGAGAGAAAGACTCAGGCGAGGGAAGGGTTGGGTGATTCATTAGCATGCCAGGATATATTTAAAAAGGTCAGCATAATGCAGTAGCAAGCATATAACCACAGAACAGATTGCAAAAAAAAAGAAAGAAAGAAAAGAAAGAAAGAAAAAAGAAATATGTGCTTGCCTGAGGCTGAATTTAAGCCATTTGTTTTAGGAGAGGGCAACTTCATTAAGCAACTGGTGAATTTTGATAAGAACAACATCTCCGACCGCGTGTTGAAGACCATTGGACAGTACTGCACGCAGCCCGACTTCCATCCCGAGATCATCGGACGGGTCTCGCTCGCTGCAAAGTCCCTCTGCATGTGGGTCAGGGCCATGGAGGTACAACAAACACTAACAATTACGACAGCTGCAACACTAGAATGGTGTTTTCCTGCCCTTGTGACTGCTGAAAAAACATTTATTCTACAGGCCTGTTCACACCAAGAACGGAAACTATAATGATAACTTTATTACCGTCCCCACCAACAATTTATTCTAAGTGCTTTAAAGTCACAGTATGACAATTCTTAGTTTTTATGGAATATTGCAATGTTTATTATAAATTATTTATCGGGGCACATCACTTTTTTATTTATGTTTCCTCACCATTTTTTATTTTCTCCTTCCCCTCACAACGATATCTCTTCATTAATCCCTCCACTTCACCAACCTGTCACTCACATGAGATTGCAGCAATTAGCAAATGACAACGATTCAATCAATTCCAGATGGAAAAAATTAACACATGCCCTACAATTTTTTCTCATTTGAGAAGCTGCTTCACTCAAATATACGTCACAATAGGCAAGAAAAGAGGATCACAATTTTTGTTTAATGCTGAGTTTTTTGAATGAATGAGGCATTTATATAGTGCTTTCCTATGTACAACTGTACACCCAAAGCGCTTTACAATCATATCAGGGGTCTCTCCTCATCCACCACCAGTGTGCAGCATCCACTTGGATGATGCGACGGCAGCCACAGTACAACGGCGCCAGTGCGCTCACCACACACCAGCTGTAGGTGGAGAGGAGAGAGAGTGAAAGAGCCAATTTAAATGGATGGGGATTATTAGGAGGCCGTGATTGGTAAGGGCCTATGGAGGGAATTTAGCCAGGACACCAGGGTTACACCCCTACTCTTTACGAGAAGTGCCATGGGATTTTTAATGACCACAGAGAGTCAGGACCTCGGTTTAACGTCTCATCTGAAAGACGGTGCTTGTTACAGTACAGTGTCCCCGTCACTATACTGGGGCGTTAGGACCCACATAGGGTGAGCACCCCCTGCTGGCCTCACTAACACCTCTTCCACCAGCTACCTGGTTTTCCCAGGAGGTCTCCCATCCAGGTACTAACCAGACTCAGCCCTGCTTAGCTTCAGTGGGCAACCAGTCTTGGGCTACAGGCTGATATGGCTGCTGGCTTTTTTGGGGGGATTTGTTTTATTTTTATTGGGTTTAATGTTTTTAATGTTATTTTAAATGTTTTCATTCATCAGCTGAAAAAAAAAATCACTCAGAAAGTGTCAGAACAATTCATCTTTATTTATAGTTATTCTAGGGAAGCAGTTGAAGTGCCACTGGGCACAAGCCGGGGACTGATCACCCCCGGATGGGTCACCTGTGTGAGGGTGTCTGATGATCTAAGACCCGAAACACCCTGGTTTCAATCATTGATGGTGTCCAAGGAGCACCAGTTGGTGTTTCAATAAACAAAAAGTAGTTCAGTGTTGATTCAGTTCAGTTCAATAACTGTGTAAAGTTCATCATTTAAGAAATGACTTCAATTCAGCTATTAGCAGCTCTATAGAAGACAATAGTATCTTAATTCACTTTGAGTCAGTTAATTGTTGATTCAGTACAGTTCAATAACTGTGTAAAGTTCAATTCAGGGATAAGCAGCTCTACAGAAGACAATAGTCTTGTTTTCAGCTCAAGTCAGTTCAATGTTGATTCAGTTCAGTTCAGTAAGTGTTGATGTTGCAAAATGCGTCAACTGACCCTTCGCCGGGGGTTTGATTGACAGGCAATCTAACCGGTCATAACGCAGAATCCGCCATTTTGTCTGACAAAGCAGTCAGGGTAGTTGGTAGATTAACATCGGTGGACTTAAACTTGAAAAATGGTGTGTACTGACATCTTTCCGCTGTTGAAACAACATTCCTTCTGATGTTCATTCATGTTTATTTGATGCTATAAATTAACTAAGAGATGATTGGTTCACGAGCCACTTGAACTGAGGTGCTACAGTGACACATTAAAGAGCCACAAAATGGTATTTATTGTTTAAATTTCTTTAATAATTACAAACTTTGAAATTTGAGACTGTTTCATGTTAAAAGGAACCTGCTCTGTCTTGTCTGTCGATGTGTTGTCAGTGTCCTCTTTGCTCCGCGATGTATTTTTCACTGCGTGGGAACATGATGTGTGGAGTGAGAGCGGCATGGCTTGTCGGACATAGCAAAAGTAACTAAAGGGGGCGGCTCTTTGCAAACGGTCAATTACTGTATAAAACAAAGTGGATTCAGCTATAGCAGCTCTGACAGTGGTGACATCATCCAACTCAATTCAGTTCATGTTTTTGTTCTCATCCGGTAGTGTCAATGGAATCAAATCGCTAATGCAGTATTGCTGAGTATAAAGTGTCTTTTAAAACCCAACTAAGCAAGCCAAAGGTGACAGTAGCAAGGAACCCAAAACTCCATCAGGTGACAAATGGATAAAAAAACTTTGGGAGAAACCAGACCATTCCTCTGGCCAAATGAACAAACAATGTGTGATTTATGATTCCAGCCTGCATCACAAATCAGATTTGCGGATTGATATTATGCATAATTTTTCATTCAACTCCTTTTGCTTCAAGATCAGGATATATTTGAGCAATTTTTTGTAATTATTGGTAAAGTTATTATTCTTGGTGTGAAGGGGCCTTTAGAGCGTGACACTGAAACATGGGCTTTTTACAGTATATATTCTCATATCTGTGTGTATGTGTATATATATCAGGTTTACGGCCGTATCTACAGGGTGGTCGAGCCAAAGAGAGCTAGGCTGCATGGAGCAATGAGTCAACTGGCTGAGAAACAGGCCTCACTGGCTGAGGCCCAGGGCAAACTCAGAGAGGTCAGCTCGTGTCAGTCTGTCCTGCACTGTATTTGTGCAAGCATGTGGGCATGACTATGTTAAAGCTATTCGAGTGATACAGTGCTGAAAACATGTTTGTGTGCATCTATAGGTAGGAGAGAAACTGGATCAGTTGAAGGGCCAATATGAAGAAAAGTTGGCCCAGAAAGAAGAGCTACGGAGGAAATCTGAGGACATGGAGCTCAAACTGGACCGGGCCGGCAAGCTGGTGACTGGACTTGCGGGAGAGAGAGTTCGCTGGGAGGAGACAGTAGTTGTATGCTCAAACACACACAGTCACTCTGATGTTTTATGTGTAGATGTGAAAATTCAGCCAGAGGTCTCTGATGTGATTGTGTGTGTGATTGCTCAGGGTCTGGAGAAAAACATGTTCTGTCTGGTGGGAGACTGCCTGCTGGCTGCTGCCTTTCTGTCCTACATGGGCCCTTTCCTGTCCAATTACAGAGATGAGCTGGTCACAGATATCTGGATGAAACAGGTATCTATCTATCTATCTATCTATCTATCTATCTATCTATCTATCTATCTATCTATCTATCTATCTATCTATCTATCTATCTATCTATCTATCAATCCAATCTGTCTGTCTGTCTGTCTGTCATTCTCTTGTTTTGTTTGTCTTTTGTTCTATTTATCTTTGTCTGTTCTTGTTTTTCTATCGTTCTGTCTATTGTTTTATCTGTCTGTCTATTGTTCATGTTGTCTGTTTTACCAGTATAAACATGGTGCTAATAGCTTTTATTGATACACGTGTCAAGCAACATCACATGCATCTAGAGCACTACTGTCATTTTGCAGTGGATACTAGTTCAGTATTGCATAGTATTGCACACTTTATAGATAATATTATGACATTATGCATGTGACAGCTCTAACAGTTTCTCTTTCCTCTCATTCAAATGTCCTTGCCCGAATCCTTCGCTACCCTTTTCATCTCTAGGTGAGAGAATTGGAGGTGCCGTGTTCTCCGGGGTTCAGTTTTGCGGTGTTTCTGTCTAAACCCACGGCAGTGCGCGAATGGAATATCCAAGGCCTCCCGTCTGATGCCTTCTCCACTGAGAACGGAGTCATCGTCACCCGTGGCAACCGGTCAGGCCCAGAGAGCCAATCCCTTAACGCTAATTAGAATAATGATGATATCTCATGAATAATGGGTGGTAATGAATAGTGATTGGAGGATAATTAGCTAAAGATGATAGTAAGCTCAGTTTTCTGTGATTGTTCATTTATAGCTCATGCTAATTTCCTCCCTCATACTTGCACGCACACATATACACACACACCAAACAGATTAATGGCATTTTGAGATTATGGATTGTTATGAAATAGCCTATTTATGGATAATGTGACATGCATTTATAGTGAGCACTAATATTTCTTTCTCTCTCTCTGTCCTTCCCCACAGATGGCCACTAATGGTGGACCCTCAAGGACAAGCGCTAAAATGGATTAAGAACATGGAGTCCAAACGAGTGAATATTTCTCTCACACACACACACACACATTCCTATATATAGGAGTTCATAGAGTCCTTGTACTGAACACAGACTACATTATTTTGCAACAAATTCAGATATCAGAGCAGGACAGAAATAATGGAAACCAGAATGCCATGATTATTAGACAGCATTAGATCTACTTCTCCGTGGAGAAAAGCATAACCCACATTCAGCGCCAACATTTCCTTCTCAGAGTTACTATGCCTCATCACATGACTCACCGTCTAACCCTCAGACAAGACATTTTCAGAGCCCTAATTAGAATACAAGAACTCCAAACTCAGTCCTCCTGTGAGTTGGAGACTGCCTCTCCTGAGACCCTGCATCTTCTCACCTGCTCTCCTTCAGCAGAATACACCTTCCATTTATCATTCCCTCTGAACCCAGACGCTCATTACACTCTTTGTGTCTCTGTGCCAGGACAGAGATGGTTTTGTTTGCTGTACATGGATGGGTTAGTTTGGTAGGAAGATGGATGGATGGATGGATGGGCGGCGGTTAGGTGGGAGGGTGGATGGATTGGTAGATGGATGGATAGATAGACTGTCAGGTGTGTTCAGAAAAAGATATTGGAAGACGTGCATTTTCGTTCAACCTCTCATCTCTCAGGATAATTTGCTGTTCAGCTTCAGTCTCTGTTCTTCCTCTGTCTCTTTGTCTGTGACCTTTTCCTCCTCTTCGCAGGTCTTTTCTCATCTGTAGTGGTGAGTGTCTGGAGCGGCGAGTGCCATTCACACGCTACAGTTAAACGCTGACATTTACGAACAATAACAAAATGACAGAGCTGAAGCTTTTTTGCCTCCTCCAGCTCTTCTGTCGCTTTCACGTCCAATTTTCTTTCTTCGATGTCCATTTATCACTTATGAATCATATTTATCCTCTCTGCTACCTTTACTTTTTTTCTCCTTAGTTCATGTCATTATCTCGTCCTCTGTGTGTCCTTCATGTTCTCTTCTAGTCCTCATGTTGTCTTTCTCTTTGTCAGGGGTTGAAGGTAATAGACCTGCAGATGCCAGATTTTTTGCGGATCCTGGAGAATGCGGTGCAGTTTGGTTCACCGGTTCTCTTACAGAACGTCCAAGAGGAACTAGATCCTTCACTGGCCCCCATCCTCAACAAGTCTCTCACGCGAGTTGGTCAGTCCCCCCAACACATACACACCTTAATTTCAACTCATTGACTGATAAAAGTGCTTAATAATAAGGATGACAGAAGGTGCATGATGTCATGGGTTCATGTTGTGTGTTTATGAATATGTGTATAGAGCCCTGAATGCATTTTTTTTTATGTTATAGTGGTGTAAATTACAGGTATAATTCTAAATTAAATATTTAAAGGTTATTTAACTTAAAAATATATACATTTGTTGTAAATTATAATGAAATGATAATGTAAAACAAAATCAAATTTTAAAATATATTGCTAAAAATAGCAAACAGAAACAAATGTCTTAAGGCATGTAAAATTATCATCAGGGCAAGTAAAATTTGGCACAGTGATTAAATATCCACCCTGGCAAGTTTGTAGGTTCAAATCCAACAAGGAAATATTACACATCTCTTGTGTGTGTTCTGCAGGTGGGCGTTTCTTGTTAAAACTGGGAGATAAAGAGGTGGAGTACAGTCCTGAATTCCGTTTCTACATGACCACCAAACTGTCCAATCCACATTACACCCCTGAGATCTCTTCCAAAACCACCATCGTCAACTTTGCTGTTAAAGAACAGGTCAGTGTGTTAATGTTTTCAAACTTTTTCAAATGACAGAGGTCTTTGAGGATGAAGTATAACTCTGTGTGCATCAGTGTTAATTTCATTATTATTTTTGTCAACAACATTTTTTCACAGACAAAAACGAGACGATAACTAAATAAAAAATAGCTTTGAATGACAAAAACTATGATGAAATTCTGTTGACATTTTTGTCAATGAATAAAAACGAGACGAAAATTTTAGGGAGGGGCGATTTGGGAAGGGATCCAGTCAGAACCGATGTCCTGCGTGGTAGATGAGCACATTTAAATTGTAACATGCTTATCTACTCGGCGGGACATAAGTTGGCATACACTTATGAGTTGTGAGAATATCGGATGTGCACCACTGTATTGGACCCCGGCATTCGGCCTTAAAGTGACAGCAACCTAATAAACCTGCTGCCGTCTGTGCCCTTAATATTAATCAAACAACAAAAGACAGAGAAAATCACTTAATGCTTTATAATAGCTTTAAAGGTGCTTTATGTAAGAATAAGACAGCTAGTGGTTGAAATGGATACTGCAGTCCAAATTCAAAACATTGTTTACCCCACCCCCTCCTCCTCAGACTCGATGCTCACAAGAATCTGCGATCTATGACCCAGTTTGTTCGCTGGCTTCCATGGCTGCAATTCGCTGCATGTGTTTTCCACCAACTGGCAACCCGGGGTGGCGAAATACTATTGGGTAAATTGGCAACGTGCGGTCTTGCACAGACCAAAACAAAAACAGAAATTCCGACACAGAATGCAAATTTCAAAGTAAAATAACTGGCTGTAGCAATGGTTTTCAGAGAAACGAGTATGTGAACTCAGCATGTTAATAAATATCTGCAAACATATTATGGTATTTTTATGCTTTAGTACAGTTAAAAACTTACATAGAGCACCATTAATAATGATTAATTATATTTAATTTATACAAATAAATACGTCTGCTTGATAGAATAATGTTGTATTCAATTTGTTATAAAGAATGAATAGGCTATATCATTGATTGAAAAGAAGACCATGTTCTAGGAGAAGTGGTTTTATTTAATTTTAAGATAATGTAATATGTCACTGCAATTAAATCTGTCTGTATTGCATGTTCAAATTTTAATATCATTCATATTAACAGGTGATTGCATTTTGGCATTTTAGTCAAAAGACTATGACTAAAACTAAATCATAATTTGCTGTCAAAATTAACACTGGTGTGCATCAGGGTCTGGAGGCCCAGCTGCTGGGGATCGTGGTGAGAAAGGAGCGTCCTGAGCTGGAGGAACAGAAGGATTCTCTGGTGATCAACATCGCCTCTGGCAAGAGGAAACTGCAGGAGCTGGAGGACGAGATCCTGCGGTGGGCAGCACACACTCTTACACGTGTCACAACACTGCATTAACACCTTTATATGAGTGCCACTTTAATAATCAGTGTATTTATTCTAGCAAATCTCACATTTTGCACTCATCTGTTTCCTGTGTATGTGTACAGGTTGCTGAACGAGGCGACCGGCTCCCTGCTGGATGACGTTCAGCTGGTGAACACCCTTCAGACCTCCAAAGTCACGGCCACGGAGGTTGCAGAACAACTAGAGATCAGCGAACTGACCGAGAGCCAAATCGATACTGCCAGAGAGGTGAGAGAGAGAGAGAGAGAGAGAGAGAGAGAGAGAGAGGGATGAGGGGGAGGTCAAGGAGAGAGAGATGGTGTGAGGGAGGGTGCTGAAAGGGTTGCCAGATTGGATTAAAGATTGCAGCTCTGAATAAGGCAGACAGATAAAAAGACTGCTGAGATGAGGATGTTGATAGCAGGAGATGCAGATAAAGCTATAGACACCCATCTGTGTGTGTTTGTGTGTTCAGGCCTACCGCCCCTGTGCCCAGAGGGCGTCCATTCTGTTCTTTGTACTGAATGATCTGGGCTGTATAGATCCCATGTATCAGTTCTCACTGGACGCCTACATCAACCTGTTCACCCTGAGTATAGAGAGCAGCCCCCGCAGCCACAAACTGGAGGAGAGGATAAACAACCTCAACAGACACCACACTTATGCCGTCTACAGGTCTGAAACACCAACTCACACACACTCACACACATGCATATCATTACAGAGGTGGAAAGGAGAAATACTTTGATAGTGGATTTGAGCACGTTTTTTTGGAAAACTTAATTTTTATTAAATCTTACAGATGCCTTCAGCATGTACTGATACAGTAAAAACTTTTAAAATAACTTTACTATTTTAATCAGGGTATCCGCGGGGCATTAAAAAGCATTAAAAGTCATTAAATGGATTTTGCGAAAATTAAGGCTTTAAATCGCATTGAAAAGCATTAAATTTCATTTCTACAGGCATTACATTTTTTAGATAGTTTTGAAGAAAAAGTATACTACCAGTTTATTTTGAATAAAGCCTAAATAATTAATAACTTTGATTTGCTGTCGCAAAATATGTACATTGGTGTGATACGTACACTGAACCAGTTTGGTAATTGCCTCCGGCCGGTGCAAAATTGCCATAACGCCGGTTTGGACAGCGGCACACTGGGACCTGTAGATAGAAGGCTGCATCAGTGTTGCCAATTTAGCTCCTTTTCAGCCTCCTTTTGCGACTTTTTTCTAAGAAAGCACGTTGTGAGGAATATAGCGACTTGTTAACCTGATCTAGCTTCCGAGACCCCCGGTACTGCCGCACGAGTGCGAGATTGCTTTCCAGCCGCAGGCGCAGGAAAAGACGGCCGTTCAGCCTCTCTGGTTCAGCGCTGAGGATGTGCGCTCTGTCAGATAACAAATAAAATAGATATTATTGCTTCTAACTTGAGTGATCATTTTATGTGTACATATAGCCAAAATCACAGCAAATGTCTATCTCATGTGTATGGTGATTTTGTCAGACAACGTCTCGATTAACATGCCAGGGCTCGAACTTTACTTTCCCGACCTGACAAGCACCTGATTAAAACATCAATACCAAAAAAAAACAACCAAAAAAAAAAAACAGCAACTTGGGAATCACCAAAACGCGAGTATGACTGATTTTATTACATTTAGTGTAAGTGGCGATCGATAGTGGATGATAATAGGCTGTATAATGTACTGATGATAACAAGGTTGTGCTGTTGAGGCTCGCGCACCATCTCGAGGAGAAATGGAAACATGAGCAAAGCACACACAAAAAGAAGGTTAAACATACTGCGGTAAAAATTCAAAATGTGGAGTTTTTATAATTTTATACTGGTAAGCAAAACCACACAACCAAGAATGCTGTTTTCCTAAAGAGGCTACCATCACGATTAAAAACGTGACACTGATTTCATACAACAGTTCAATTAACAAGTAGTTAGTATTAAGCCACTTACATTTTAGAAGGCACATTGACTGTTTTTGTTCTATTTTAGCCGCAAAAATAGTTTCAAACAAAGATCACAGCAGAACCAAAGCGCAACACTCAGCCTTGTTTTCATTACTGAATGATTCAGCGTTTTGAACGAATTGGTTGGGTCAAAGATTAAATGACCCATTCATAAACTTTCCTGTAGCTCAGTGGTTAGAGCGTGGCACTAGCAATGCCAAGGTCATGGGTTCGATCCCAGGGATTGCATATACTCAGATACAAATGTATAGTATAATGCAATGTAAGTCGCTTTGGATAAAAGCGTCTGCCAAATGCATAAATGTAAATAAACAGTTGCCTCATTCTTGAATTAATCAGCCATATGAATGATTCAATGACCCACTCAATAAGACGGTTACTTGACGCCACCTACTGGTGGTTTAGTTTCATTTTTAAAATGTAATTTCATATTTGTATTTTCAAAAAATATTTAAAACAATCCCATAACATTATTTAATGCAGTTGTAATCAATCAAAAATATGCAGATTTACATATGTCAAAGCTGTAATATTCTGAAAGGATATTGCTTCAGAACAAATTTATATTTCTACCAAAAAAAATAAATAAATAAATTTCCCGGACAAGCTACTGTTTTACTCGTACAAGTGACATTGTCTGACAACCAAAACAGAAAAAATATATAGATGAAACAATTTTATTGGGAGTTTGGCTGTGATCAAATATATTATGTGAGCAAAAGGGTAGCAGCAGAGAAGCAAACATGGAAAGGGCTGACAATTGGCAGAATGCGAATGCAACAATGACATGATGAATTTTCTAATTGCCGTATGTCGTCATCTATCGACATTAAGCGGCATATATAAATGGCATTAAAAATTTTTAAAAATTGGCATTAAAAAGCATTAAATTAGATTTGATGAAACCTGTAGAAACCCTGTTAATATATTTTAAAATATAACTAATTCATTTGATGACACAGCTGTATTTTCAGCATATTACTCCAGTCTTCAGTGTCACATGATTCTTTAGAGATTTGCTGCTCAAGAAACATTTCTTACTATTATCAATGTTGAAAACAGTTGTGCTGCTTAATATTTTTGAGGAAACCATAATACTTTGTTTCAGGATTCTTCTATGAATAAAAAGTTTAAAAGAAACGCATTTTTTTTAAATGTAAGTTTAAATTTGTAGCAATGTAGAAGTCTATACTGTCTCTCTAAATCAGTTAAATAAAAGTATTAATTTATTTTAATAAAAATCTTACTGACTTTTGAATGATATATATAATATACACAATTGTCACATTTATGTATTCTAAATACACACAATTAAATATCAACAAGTATTTTCCTTTGATTTTGTTTTATATGTCTCATGTAAACAAGTACACAAATTTTTTAGGCAAAAACTATTGGAAAAACCTAAACATATATGAATAAGTGTTTTTGTCATGGGTTATCTTTATTATTTTTAACTCAAGTATAACTACTGGGTACTTTATGCACACACATACAGTATACAGTCACATATAAAATCAGTGTAGCGCCTGTTTGTCATCTTATGTGTGTGTCATAGATGTGATGTGTTTTAATCATATTAAGCTGACTTTCAGAGTGATGTCAAAGTGTTTGATCTGTTTGCAGATACACCTGTCGAGGACTGTTTGAGTGTCACAAGCTCCTGTTCAGTTTCCACATGTGCGCCAAGATCCTGGAGGCATCTGGGAAACTCAACAAGGATGAATATAGCTTCTTCCTCCGGGGGGGACTGGTGAGGACTGCAAGGGGGGCAGTGTGTGTCTGTGCGCATTCTGGCCCTGAAGTGGATTATAAGAAAGGATTGTCTTGTTTAAAAATGAAAAAAGTCCTCATGTTACATAAAGCATTTTGTGTGGTGTGTATATGTGTGTTAGGTTCTGGATAAGAAGAAACAGATGGATAACCCCTGCTCTAGCTGGCTGTCGGACTCTAACTGGGACAACATAACTGAACTGGATAAACTGACTAATTTCCATGGACTCATGGCCTCGTTTGAGCAGTACCCTCGAGACTGGCACCTCTGGTACACCAATCCAGAACCAGAGAAAGCACAGCTTCCTGGTAATGTGTGTGTGTGTGTGTGGGCATGTTTTTGTGAAATATCAGGACACAAATGTGTATAATGACATGGGTATGACATAGGTATTACAAGGAGAGGGTGACTTATGAGGACATACCCCATGTCCCCACTTTTCAAAAGGCTTATAAATCATACAGAATGAGTTTTTGTGAGAAAGTAAAAGTGTGCACAGTTTCCTGTGATGGTTAGGTTTAGGGGTAGGGGTAGTGTAGGGGGATAGAAAATACGGTTTGTACAGTATAAAAACCATTACGCCTATGGAATGTCCCCACATTTCACAAAAACGAACATGTGTGTGTGTGTGTGTGTGTGTCAAGTTTGGTGTACATTATAGGGACCTCATTTTAGGATAAGTTTAGGTTTAGGGGTCGAGATAGAGATCATAAGGAATTTAACCATTCTGATTCTGATTTCTATAAACAATTCTGGTTCCTTAATTGTTTTAATAATGATTCCTTTAGTGCTTTTGAGGAAGAAATACACTATAGGATGACAACTAAACTGAGCTGGATGATGACATCACCATTTTTCTCCAGAGCTACTTTATAGCTGAATTTAACTTATTTCATAATTGATGAACTTTACTCAGTTATTGAACTGAACTGAACTGAATCATCACTGAACCGACTCCAGCTGAACAATGACATGATTGTCTTTTTAGAGCCGCATAACAGCAGATCTAAATTCTGTTAGTGTCTTTGAATCGTTATTTACCTATTTATCACTGTAAAACTGCTTTGAAACAACCTGTATTGCATAAAGTGCTATAAAAGAAAGGTTTTTATTTGGGAAATACATTTATTCCATTGCCAAATTATGAGAATTTCGATAATGAATAAATGAAATGCAGTTCCTACAAAAGGTGTGTTTGTAGTGATAGAACTCATAATGTGAAATTTGAACTGGATGTGATTTGAACAAACAGTTGAATGTCCAAAAACAAAAATCGGCACACTGCCACTGCTGCTCTCAAAATGTATTAAAAAGACAACGTTTCGACCACAAAGGTCTTCGTCTGGTCAAGTAGAACAAAATACAATTTTATTTACTGTTTGTCTGACCTGACGAAGACCTTTGTGGTCGAAACGTTTTCTTTTTAATAAATTTTGAAAGCAGCAGTGGCAGTGTGCCGGATTTTAGTTTTTTGACATTCAAGTGTTTCTGATGATCGAACACCTGTTCTAAGTTGTTTTGGGATGTGCGCATACTACTTTCTTTTCATATGAACAAGCAGTGTCATGAGCCTTAGTGAGTCATGTTTGATTCACTAAAAAGATTCTGCTCACAAGAGCCATCAGAATCAGCTCGTGGTGTATGGTTTTGATTCATTGAACAATCAGTCATTAGAATCATTTGTTTGAGAATAAAGTTGGATTTCACTGGTTGTAGTGTATGGTTTTGATTCATTAAAAATAATTGGTCATAAGAAGCATTTTTTGGGAATCAGGTTGGATTACACTATTGTTATATATGATTTTGATTCACTGTAACGAACTGGCTAATTTTTGGTTAATTGGTGTTGAATTACACTGGTCGGTGTGTGTGGTTTTGATTCACTAATAAGAATTGGCTTATAAGACTCATATCTTTAGGAATTTTGATCGATTACACTTTTCATAATGTATGGTTTTGAATCACTAAAAAGAATTGACTCGTAAGAATCAATTGTTTTGGGAATCAGGTTGTATTACGCTGGTCACTGTGTATGGTTTTGATTCACAATCAAGACATTTGTTCGGAAATCAGAGCCAGTGTCAGAGTAGTGTGGTTTTAAAATGTGTTGTACATATCAGCGGAAGAATGCATGTGCGGGAACCATTAACAGAAGCAAACATCATTCAGTTCTGGTACTTTAAAAATCATTCTCTGCTTGCGGCTCCTAGTAAGGGGATAGAAAATATCATTAGTGCATTATGAAAACAATAGAAGTCAATGAAAATCCCCTTTTAAAGTTAGTGATGTGAAACACATTATCAGCTTGTTTCTTAATTTCCCTCTTCATTTCTCTTCCCTCTCTCCCTTCCTGACTTTGAATGCCACAATCTGCCTCCTTGCTTTGTTTTTCCTCTCTTTCTCTCTCTGCACAGGAGAATGGGAAAATAGCTGCAATGAGCTACAGAGGATGCTGATTGTACGATCTCTCCGACAGGATCGCATCTCTCTTTGCGTCACGGCTTTTGTCATCAACAACCTGGGCTCTCAGTTCGTAGAGCCGCCCATCCTTGATATGAAGGCTGTGCGTGAGACACACAAACACACACATGTTGGGTTTTTATGTTTATGGGGACTTTTAACTGTATACTTTATCCCATAACCCTAAATCTACCCATCACAGAAAACTTTCTTGCATTTTTGCATTTTTAAAAAGCATCACTTTGTATGTTTTATAAGCTGTTTTCCTCATGGGGACCAAACAATGTTCCCACAAGGACAAAGATTTTGGATATTGCCATCTTTGTAGTGTTTACCTGAACCACACACACACACACACACACAAACAAAGAGCTTAGTATTGAAATGAATCAGTGAGCAAAGAAATTAACTTTTTTTTTCTTTTCTTTTTTCATTGTGGTTCCTGGGTGAGATTTGAAAACAGGAAAGTTTTGTGTTACATTATGCTGAAATGTACTCGGATTGTTCATGACACCATTCTATAAGAAGCTGACATTTTAAGCTTTTGAACTCAGAAAATTGAATGTGATCCTGCTTTATAACTTAACTCTATGGATCTCTGGAGCACACTGTAGAAACCAACACCAGGGCTTTTATTTTTTTTATGGTATTTATTTATTTATGCTGTCCTAAGTCTCCCTCTAGACAAGAGAGAGAGACTGTATGAAATAAATCAGATATGTCTCAGGGTCACCTAAATGCGATTGATTTTTTCCCCCTTTTTTATTTTTCTCTCATTTTTTTAGTATGCATTTTGATTTTTGTATTTGCTAAGAAAATAGAAACGGTCAAACCTATCTGCAGTCATAGCAAAACCCATTTACTCTATGTGTGTGTCAGGTTGTAGCGGACAGCACCATGAGGACTCCTCTGATCTTTGTGCTGTCCCCTGGTGTGGACCCAACGGCAGCACTGGTTCAGCTGGCAGAGATGTCAGGCATGGGTCAGCGCTTCTTTGCCCTCTCGCTGGGTCAAGGCCAGGCACCCATCGCAACACGGCTGATCAAAGAGGGAGTCGAAAATGGTGAAGTGATTTCTCTCTCTATCTCTCTGCCTCTGTTTTTACCACTGTTTTTATTTATCTCCCTGTTTGTAGCTTCTTCTGCCATCTCTAAACAGTTCATCCTTAAAATTCTTCATTTAGATGAGTAGATCAAAATGTATCACAGTTTCCACAAAAATGCACAACAGCACAATTGTTTTCAACATTGATAATAATAAGACATTTTTCTTGAGAGTGAATGTACTGCAAATGTTGAATCTAAAGAATGTGGGAGTCCATTTTTGCTAAACACACACAAGCTCACAGTTTTATCGAATCATACGCCATTTAGTACAATTGCGTTCATATCAGCAGCAAACTGTACTGGAGTTCACATGACCCTTGACCACCCTTTTTATGCGACTTTGGTATGGTTCATGGATCCTAGGGGTGATCCACATTTAGGGACCATCATCGAGTGAATAATTATCATAGAGACTTAGGAAGGGCTCTTTTGACTTTGGCCAATAAACAACAACCTAGCAACTGCTTAGCAATGCTAAAATCAACTTAGCAATCACCTTGGTAATCACACACAACACCCTGGCACTGGCAAGCACCACTCACATTTTCTTCAGAAAATGAGAAATATAATTTACTTTTATTAATTCTAATAATCAAACTCTCTTTCTCTCTGGTAGGTCACTGGGTGTTCCTGGCTAATTGTCACCTGTGTCTCTCTTGGATGTGTGAGCTGGATAAGTTAGTAGACGAGTTACAAGTCCAAGAATCTCATCCAGATTTCCGATTGTGGCTGAGCTCCTCCCCCCACCCAGAATTTCCCATCGCCATCCTGCAGACGGGCATCAAAATCACTACTGAGCCTCCCAAGGTAGACATATATGTGTACTTTGCACAGTGTGGTCAGATGTTTGAAATGGTGTGTGCTGTAATTAAAGTGGTCTTTGTGTGTGTGCGATCGTGTGTCTCTGTAGGGGGTGAAGTGGAATATGAAGCGTCTCTATCAGCGGGTGTCTGAGTCTCAGTTCTCGCGCTGCTCGCGGCCGCTGCTGTACCGCAGGCTGCTCTTCACTCTCTGCTTCTTCCACAGCATCATACTGGAGAGGAGGAAGTTCCTACAGCTCGGCTGGAACATCGTCTACAGCTTTAACGACTCTGACTTTGAGGTAGAGAAAGACAAGGATGTAATTGTCTTATTTATAAGGATTTCTGCATTTTCCTACCTAGTATGACCTATGTAAATAATCATTTTTATTAAATCCTCATTTTTTATTTTACTGTACAATAGAAATAAAAAAGCAAGGAGGCCCACACACAATGTCCTTTGAGAATAAATTCTTCAAAAAAATCTTCGAAAATCTTTATTCACAGGCCATAAACAAGTAAATGAAAATTTTTTGCAAAGACAAACATCATTATCATCATCAGTCACTGTGTATAGATCACAGTGTATAGATAACCCCTGATGTCTTTTATCTCATGTACAGTGGGTACGGAAAGTATTCAGACCCCCTTAAATTTTTCACTCTTTGTTATATTGCAGCCATTTGCTAAAATCATTTAAGTTCTTTTTTTTTTCCTCATTAATGTACACACAGCACCCCATATTGACAGAAAAACACAGAATTGTTGACATTTTTGCAGATTTATTAAAAAAGAAAAACTGAAATATTATATGGTCCTAAGTATTCAGACCCTTTGCCCGGTATTTAGTAGAAGCACCCTTTTGATCTAATACAGCCATGAGTCTTTTTGGGAAAGATGCAACAAGTTTTTCACACCTGGATTTGGGGATCCTCTGCCATTCCTCCTTGCAGATCCTCTCCAGTTCTGTCAGGTTGGATGGTAAACGTTGGTGGACAGCCATTTTTAGGTCTCTCCAGAGATGCTCAATTGGGTTTAAGTCAGAGCTCTGGCTGGGCCATTCAAGAACAGTCATGGAGTTGTTGTGAAGCCACTCCTTTGTTATTTTAGCTGTGTGCTTAGGGTCATTGTCTTGTTGGAAGGTAAACCTTTGGCCCAGTCTGAGGTCCTGAGCACTCTGGGGAAGGTTTTCGTCCAGGATATCCCTGTACTTGGCCGCATTCATCTTTCCCTCGATTGCAACCAGTCGTCCTGTCCCTGCAGCTGAAAAACACCCCCACAGCATGATGCTGCCACCACCATGCTTCACTGTTGGGACTGTATTGGACAGGTGATATTTAGGAACCTTAAGTGCAGCAGAAATATTTTTGTTACCTTGGCCAGATCTGTGCCTTGCCACAATTCTGTCTCTGAGCTCTTAAGGCAGTTCCTTTGACCTCATGATTCTCATTTGCTCTGACATGCACTGTGAGCTGTAAGGTCTTATATAGACAGGTATGTGGCTTTCCTAATCAAGTCCAATCAGTATAATCAAATACAGCTGGACTCAAATGAAGGTGTAGAACCTTCATTTGAACCTTCAAGGATGATCAGAAGAAATGGACAGCACCTGAGTTAAATATATGAGTGTCACAGCAAAGGGTCTGAATACTTAGGACCATGTGATATTTCAGTTTTTCTATTTTAATAAATCTGCAAAAATGTCAAAGATTCTCTGTTTTTCTGTCAATATGGGGTGCTGTGTGTACATTAATAAGGAAAAAAAATGAACTTAAATAATTTTAGCAAATAGCTGCAATATAACAAAGAGTGAAAAATGTAAGGGGGTCTGAATACTTTCCGTACCCACTGTATATTAAAGTATATATATGACTATTTTAGGCTGCAAAATCATTTGGACTTTGGCAGCTTGTCAAAGTTATTGTAGTTGAAAGCATGCCTCTCATCCACGCTCATATCCTCAATGACACTGTGTATTCACCTCTGCATCCTGGTCTTGTTTTAGTCTAAATTTCATAATATTTTAAGCTCAAGATAAGGTGCATATTTAATATGTATTGCCTGTGGCTTTAAAAAAACAAAACAAAACATGTTACCATAAATATGATTCATTCATTGACATCTCCACCGACCGCATCTGCAACTCTGACAGCCGTACGGTTGTGTTTACAGTAATTACTCCTTTCTCTTTGTCTTTCAGGTGAGTGAGAATCTTCTGAGTCTTTATCTGGATGAGTATGAGGAAATCCCCTGGGACGCTCTCAAGTTCCTCATCGCTGGCATCAACTATGGAGGACATGTGACCGACGACTGGGACCGGCGTCTGCTTACCACCTACATCAACCAATATTTCTGTCCTGCTGTTATTGATACACCCTTCTTTAAGTGAGTTCACTTACATGCTCTTTTATCAAACTAAATAAGGACATCTGTTGTTTTATAAATGCTTTTATCTAAATCAAAGCCTAACAATACATCTAAAAGAAAACCTTTTGCATTTTTAAAGTAAAAACATGATTTATTTTATTTATGAATATCTCCAAAGTAAAGTTTTACCAAATTTAACTCACTGCTGGGAACAAATTTGTCCCCAAACTACAGTCGAACACCAACCCACACACACAGAATTTCTAATGTACTCTCAATTCGGTCCAAACACTGTATAATAACTTTAGTGTTTGTATGATCATCACTCTTAGTCACAGTTTTTGAATGTTATGAAGAGATATAGCGTCCCCATATGGCAAGACTGTTTGCCTGGTTGCAAAAGCACAAGAAAATCACACACACTCTCACGGACAGATCTTCTCATTACTCGATCACACACAAACTTTGCATTGAATATATGTCAAGCCATCACACACACGCACCCTTTGATCCCTGACACCCCTGACACCCCTCTTTGCCCTGCTGTGAGGATTCCCGTGTGTCCTCTTCAGCCAGTAAATCTGCCGCCACAGCTCTGATCTAATAAAGACCAACAGCTCCCCCATGGGGCCGAAAGTTTAATCTCGTAGCGTCTGGCATTAAATGTGTTCTAGTTCCTCTGAGTCTGCTGGTCTTTCAGGACCCAGCAACACCGCATACACTGATGGAACATCTGTTACTATAGCAACCACATCCTATAATTACCTTCAATCAGTACCTCCATGGTGACTTGAGTGTACAGCAGAGGCAGCTCTAAAGTTTTAGGGAGTAGTGGAAAGGAAATGTGAACTTGTTGGGTGAAATAGAAATTGCCAGTAATTACAGTATCTGTGAAGTTTTAGTGACGAAAAATTCAGCTACTCTGTTATTTCATATGAACTCTAGATAAAAACTAAAGAATTGTGTTATTTTGGGAATGTGATGAAATTACCGTACATCATTTTTATGAGCCAATTAAACCATTAGCACATTAAACCATTCACACAAAATCCTTTGCTAAATGACACAAAGTTGAAACGTATTCACCAACTATTCATTGCAGTGCAATCTAATGACAGACATGAACATATTCATGTAGGTATATATATAGTTTTACTTTTAGTTAACAAAAACACTGTGACAAATTTTTTCCAAATGAAAAATTAAGTCCAATAGAAAAATTTCCAATGTGAATTGTCAAAAGTAAATTGGTCAGCATCCAACCAATGTAAAAATTCCACCTCACCTAATAAAATAGCAAAAAAAATAAATAAAAAAATATATGCCTACAGCATTAAGAAGTGATGTGAGAGTTGATATATATGCTTTGTTTTGCATTAAAATAGTGTTGTGCACATTTTCTGTGCCAGATATACAAGATTTGTGCCTATAGGCCTGTAGAAGTGTTTTAGTCTTTAAAAGCTGTTTGTTTGTTGTGTGTGTAGGGTCTCCTCCTTGGTCCCTTACTATGTTCCTCGTGATGGACCTCAGGCCTCATATGTGGACTTCATTGGTCAGTTGCCAGCACTGGAGCATCCAGAACTATTCGGGCAACACCCCAATGCTGACATCGCCAGCCAGATCACTGAGGCGCGAACCCTCTTCCACACACTGCTGTCTCTGCAGCCTCAGGTCACCAGCACAGACGCCACCACCACTGGAGCCAGCAGGGAAGACAAGGTGTGTATACAAACTGTGTATACTGTTATTATTGCATTCTTGAAAGGTCTTTCAGTGTTTGTGACACTCTGAATTGAATGTGTTTTTAGGTATTAGAACTTTCTGCAGATGTTCTGCAAAAGATTCCTGCTGAGATAGACTATGAGGGTACTAGAAAGTTGCTGAAGGATGACCTTTCACCTCTGAATGTAGTATTGCTGCAGGAGATTCAGAGATACAACATCCTGCTGCACACCATCAGNGTGTGTGTGTGTGTGTGTGTGTGTGTGTGTGTGTGTGTGTGTGCGTGCGCGCTCATTCTTGTGACATATCAGCACACAAATGTGTATAATGACATGGGTATAACATAGGTATTACAAAAAGAGGTGACTTATGAGGACATTACCCATGTCCCCACTTTTCAAAAGGCTTATAAATCATACAGAATGAGTTTTTGTGAGAAAGTAAAAGTGTGCAGTTTCCTGTGATGGTTAGGTTTAGGGGTAGGGGTAGTGTAGGGGGATAGAAAATACGGTTTGTACAGTATAAAAACCATTACGCCTATGGAATGTCCCCACAATTCACAAAAACAAACGTGTGTGTGTGTGTGTGTGTGTAAGAGCGTAACAGTCATATGCGATGTCAGATATCAATACTGACATGCTAACCTTGGAGTTTTGGTGTGTGTAGATTGTCTCTGTTGGAGCTGGAGAAAGGCATTAAAGGTCTGGTTGTGATGTCCAGCAGTCTAGAGGAGATATTTCACTGCATCCACGATGCCCGTGTGCCTTCTCTCTGGGAAAAGGTAAAGGACAACACTATAGACAGCATCGTAACAGAAGTTAATCTGCTGTCTGTCAATCTATCTGTCTGTCTGTCTGGCTGCCTTCTGTAGAAGAGGGATTTGGGGGATTTTGTAGAAGAGAGATATTTTTTCTCACTACATTTTAGTCTTGTCTTTTTGCTCAATGATATTCCGTGTTGATATAGTCCCAGTTATCGTTTAATCGTCTCGTTTTAGTCATGGAAAAAAAGGTAATTGATGAACATTTTCCGTAATAGATTTCATTAACAAAATTAACACTACTTCCTTCCTTCCTTCCTGTCACATGATCCTTCACAAATCATTCTAATATGCTGATTTAATGCTCAAGAAACATTTCTTATTAATATCAATGTTGAGAACAGTTGTGCTGCTTATTATTTTTGTGGAAACTGTGATACAGTTTTGAAGGATTTCTTAATTAAAGGCACAATATGTAAGATTTTTGGACTAAAATATCCAAAAACCACATTAACAATGTTATATATTTGATTACTTACATTATCCCAGTTGTTTTCAAAGAATAAACAGCACTGCTTTACCCCACATACGCTGGAAGCAGTCGTCTGCGGCATAAGAAAAGTTCCACTGCTGCCGTGAGTCACGCTCGTCTCTCATTAGCAATCGCTCCGGCGGCCTCGTTCAGCTCCAACAACACTCGCCCTGCTCTGCTTCATACTACAGTAATGTTAATAGTCTCATCCATGAACGTGATTTCTGCCCGAGTCCCGTGAAGACAACATCTCCCATGATTCTGTGCTCAATCTCAGTTCAATCTCGGCGTCATCAAGCTAAGCCTTTTGAATAGGCGACCTCTAGTGGCAAAAAACTACATATTGTGCATTTAAAGGATTAGTCCACTTTTAAATAAACTTTTCCTGATAATTTACTCACCCCCATGTCATCCAAGATGTCCATGTCTTTCTTTCTTCAGTCGAAAAGAAATTAAAGTTTTTGATTAAAACATTCCAGGATTTTTTCCCATATAGTAGACTTGAATGGGCACCAAACAGTTGAAGGTCAAAATTAGTTTCACTGCAGCTTCAAATAGTTCTACACGATCCCAGATGAGAAATAAGGGTCTTATCTAGTGAAACCATTGCTCATTTTCTGAAAAAAATTGAAAATTATATAAGTTTTAACCATAAATGCTCATCTTGAACTAGCTCTTTTCTTCTTCTTTATTAGAATTCCAGCAGTGTAGACACTGCTAAGTGTATTACTGCCCTCCACAGGTCAAAGTTTTGAACTAATTTTTATATGCAATATGCAAGTATATAACAATTAGTTCAAACTTTGACCTGTGGAAGGCAGTAATACACTTAGCAGTGTCTACACTGCCAGAATTCTTATAAAGAAGAAGAAAAGAGCTAGTTCAAGATGAGCATTTATGGTTAAAACTTATATAATTTTCAATTTTTTTCAGAAAATGAGCAATGGTTTCACTAGATAAGACCCTTATTTCTCATCTGGGATCGTGTAGAACTATTTGAAGCTGCAGTGAAACTAATTTTGACATTCAAGTCTACTATTATGGAAAAAAATCCTGGAATGTTTTCATCAAAAACTTTAATTTCTTTTCAACTGAAGAAAGAAAGACATGGACATCTTGGATGACATGCGGGTGAGTAAATTATCAGGAAAAGTTTATTTAAAAGTGAACTAATCCTTTAATAAAAATTCACAATTTGAATTTGAAATCTTTTAAAAACAATTTAAAAGTCTTTATTTACTGTCACTTTTAATCAATATAATGCATCCGTGATAGATAAAAGTATTAATTTTATTAAAAAGAAATCTTACTGACCCCAAACTTTTGAATGGAAGTATGTATATTGTATATCTATGCTTGCCTTCTCTGCACAGAATAAATGCAATTTGACCAAAACAAGTGTTCTTAGAGGGTAACATATTCTCCCACTGCTCCCTTTGAAGTTCTGTCTAGGTAAACATCTCACTAGGCTTTGGAACAGTGCTTGAATAACTATGAATCACACACAACGGGTCTTGTTGTCATTGTAATACAGCCCTGCGTGAGTGTGTGAAAGTGGGCTGTAAGGTCAGAGGTGTGAGTTTAGCAGAGAGCATCAGGAGTGTGTGAATGAATGGTTGAGAGGATTGCTCTGTGAAGGATGAGGTGAACAGAGCAACATTTAGAGGATTAAACGCACACACTCACCTTGGGTTTAAACACTGCTCGTTTGTTATTGAAAGAGAGCTGCTCGATTCATGTCAAGAGAATGCACAGGCCTCAGTCCGCATAACATGTTACTAATGCTTTTGTGTGTGTGTTAAGGTCAACGAGGGTAGTCTGTGTGCGTTAGACCTTGTGCGATGCAGTACAGCCTTATACTGTGTGTGTGTGCGCAGGCTTCTTGGTTCAGTGCTAAGGGTAATTGCACTCAAATAAGCTGAATAAACAAAAGCATGTTTACTTGAAGATCTTCAGTAAGCGTATGACCTATATACCGATACAAACGCCAATCCATCCATCCCTCTATTCTGTCTCTTCCTCCATCTTTCTGCCCCTCTTTTACAAAATAAGTGGAGAGCATCCATTAAGACTTCCTCTCCAGCTGGGACTATCCTTCTGCCGTCTACGGAGCCTCATTACTGTCTTTCTCTTTCTCTCTTTTTTTCTCTCCATCCATCAGCCTATCTTTAACACTGAACGCACAGTTCCTCTGTCTCTGTCCAGTGTTATATTTTGGCAGTGACTCGTTGTATCTCTGCTGAGATATGACTTTCATTTGCCGCTGACTCTCTCTGCTCTTCTTCTCATCATTTCTCTTTTTCCTCCCCTTCTTTCATGCTCTATAGCTGCTGGCCTGTGAGTGGTGATGGTGTTGGGCCTCATATGTCACTTTGACACTGTTGACATAACCTGTTCTGACCTTACAGGCTATTAAAAGATAACACTCACATCATTTATTGGATCTGGTGTCCTTTTTTACTGACCTGGGATCAGTGATTCCCAAACTGTGGAAGCCCATTTCTGATAGCCCCACAGTGGAAAATGAAACCATATCTGTACTGGCTGGGCCGGATCGACACGGAATCGAACCGTTAAAGTGTTCACCCAAAAATGAAAATTCTGTCATTAATTACTTACCCTCATGTCGTTCCACACCAGTAAGACCTTTGTTCATCTTCAGAACACAAATTAATATATTTTTCATAAAATCTGATGGCTCACTGAGGTCTGCATTGCCAGCAAGACAATTAACACTTTCAATGCCCAGAAAGCTACTAAAGACATATTTAAAACAGTTCATGTGACTACAGTGGTTCAACCTTAATGTTATGAAGCGACGAGAATACTTTTTGTGCGCCAAAAAAACTAAATAACGACTTTATTCAACAATATCTAGTGATGGGTGATTTCAAAACACTGCTTCATGAAGCTTTGAAGTTTTAAGAATCTTTTGTTTCGAATCAGTGGTTCGGAGCACGTATCAAACTGCCAAAGTCACGCCCCCCAGTGGTGAACCATTTATATAAAAAAAAAATATTTAAAAAAACATTTATCATGTAACGAAGCCTCGTTTACTGAAATCACATGACTTTGGCAGTTTGATACGCACTCCGAACCACTTATTCGAAACAAAAGATTCGTAAAGCTTCGAAGCTTCATGAAACAGTGTTTTGAAATCGGCCATCACTAGATATTGTTGAATAAAGTCTTTTTTTTCTTTTTTTTTTGGCGCACCAAAAATATTCTCTTCACTTCATAACATTAAGGTTGAACCACTGTAGTCACATGATCTGTTTTAAATACAGCTTTAGTAGCTTTCTGGGCACTGAAAGTGTTAATTGTCTTGCTGGCAATGCAGGCTTCCTCACTGAGCCATTGGATTTTATGAAAAATATCTTAATTTGTGTTCCGAAGATGAACGAAGGTCTTACGGGTGTGGAACAACATGAGGGTGAGTAATTAATTACAGAATTTTCATTTTTGGGTGAACTAACCCTTTAAGCAACGAGAATGGTTTGGCCCGATGGTGGAAAAGCGGCTTTTGATAAACTTTAGGTCCATAGGTACCAATCAGTGTTATTGTAGTATTATTTATTTACTATTTTATTACTATTGTACTATTCGATTAGCTTCATATATTTAGTTTCCAAAGTTTTAGTAGTTTTGTTATGTGCTTTTGTCATTTTTAGGTATTTTTTATATTTCTTTTTAGCTTTATTTTTAGTCATTTTAGTACTTCTTCAATTTAAACTTATTTTATTTCAGTTGGTTGGCATGCTTTATTTCAGCTGTATTTCAATAAACAAAAACTCAGCTTATGTTAATAAAAGCAAATTAATTGATGTGCCATTTATCAATTTATGCTAACTCAATGTCAACAAGTTTTTTCCTTTTTAATAGCATACCATATGTCTATGTTCTTTTTTCCCCTCCCTGTCATTGTTGGTGCTGAAATGTGGGCATTTGAGCAGATTTTTCTTCAAAAAACAATAGTGGGCATCACACACTTGTTCCCACAATTGTGATTAATTTTTAAATACATTTATACCGCCTCTGTACTGCATTGTGTGACCAAGGGAGTGACTGATTATTTAGGGCACCCTGTTTTCATGCACATCTTCCATTTGGTGTGTGGGTGGCGCAAAAGTTTGGGAACTACTGCTCTTGAGTGCTAGATCAGATAAAACATCAGCAGATACTCCATCGAAACCTTTTATCCTCATTTATATCACTTTGTGTTGTCCCTATTTCAAAGAGTAAAAGCATCAGCATTTATTCCACCTAGAAATATCTCAAAACGTTCTCATTTTCATGCCAGCGAGTACCTAAATGCATAAAGGTTTTTTATGGCACAGTGTGAAACGAAACTAATCATGAGTATTTTCCTAGTGCTGTGTGGCAGTCGCTGCGTTTGAAATGCTAATTCCTTTGGCACAAGCCACACTCACGTTTGATTTTTTCTTTTTTTTTATCAAATCCAAATATCTTTGTTCTTTGAACACCAAAAATAACACTGAAGGGTGAATAATTTCTTCCGTCCCAAGAATTCCAGAAAACATTGCACCATACTGTTCTGCACTGTCAGATTTATGTTAGTTTAATTGCTCGATTTGAACCGGTTATGTAAGATTTGTCTTTTAAATCCAGCTGTAATTTTACATTCTGCAATTTAATCACTCAAGACAATCTTCGTGACAGACAGTAATGCGTCTCATCCAAACCAACAGAAACTCTTCCTTTATGTCCTCCTCAAGGCCTTGAGCGGCAGTTCTCATAAACTGAACTCTGAATTACACAATACTGAATGAAAGGCCTTACTGTAAGTGGAGATAGATGTCACAAAACTATTTTGTGTCGTTTAAAGTTGATGTTTTGCCCTTTACCAGATTTCATTCATCTGGTGTCAAATTCCTGCACTGTGCAAATACTGTTACAGAAAAGTAAGATCATTAATTACCCCACTAAAAAAGACTTGCTTCTGTAATGAGATGCTCTCTATCCTCAGGCATACCCGTCTCTGAAGCCCTTGGCGTCGTGGACACGGGACCTGTGCCAGCGTGTGGAGCAGTTTGCTCGCTGGGCGGAAACTGCTCACCCTCCTGTCCTCTTCTGGCTGTCTGGATTTACCTTCCCTACTGGCTTCCTCACCGCCGTACTACAGAGCTCTGCACGCCAGAACAACGTGAGACTCGCACACACAGACAGCATGAGACTCATACATTCACACATACTTAACAGAGTCTGAGTACACTCTCAGGATGTCAAACACATGTGGTGAAGACTCTTTAGTGTCCTCTTCTACTTACACAGTCACACAAACTAGAGAGTGCTCACTACCAGTGTTGGGGGTAACGCATCAAGTTACTTAAGTAACTTGAGTTACATAATCAGATTACTTTTTCAAGTAACTAGTAAAGTAACGCATTACTTTTTCAATTTACAACAAAATATCTGTTGCTTTTTCAAAAAAGTAACGCAAGTTGCTTTTTCAAAAAAGTAACGCAAGTTACTTTTTCACATTTATTGACGGACAGCTCTCCTGTCCCCATGTTAAGAAAAATAAACTGCAGAGGTGTTGACTGTAAATATGATGGTTATTGTAGTTCTAGACTAAATATGAACATGCATTTACTCATTTCACTTGGACGAAAACATTCATTATTCCTCAAAATGAATAAAAACTGTGAAATGCAATCTCAGAATTTGACGCAAACCTGTAATAATTAACTATATATTAAATTACACAAATATACTTTTTGTATTAAATCTCTCTTTATTAACCAATGTCTTTGCTGCTGACCTTCAATTATCTAATTCAGCCATACTAATAAGCAAAAATTACTTTAGATTAGATTTAGAAATAAGAGTGTTGAACTGAATACTTCTCCTGTATGATATTCTTCTCTAATCCAGAATTGCAGCACAGCTGAAAGGTTTGTTTGAGCTGTGCCCTCTACTGTACAGGAGTAAATATACATTTCCTTCAGCCTGAGGCTTATTCATTTCACTCTTGGTGCAAAAGGGCCTTAACATTTGCCAAAAATAGAACCTTTTTGTTGTTATGATAAAAACAAACAAGCAAGCCCAGCCCAGGTGAGAACAAGTAACGCAAAGGTAATGTAATTTTTTCATAAAAAGTAACTAAGCAATGCAATTAGTTTCTTTTTTAGGGAGTAACACAGTATTGTAATGCATTACTTTTAAAAGTATTGCAACACTGCTCACTACGGTTCAAACTTTTGGTGTCAGAATTATTTTATTTATTTTTTTTGTTGTTTTTTTGTCAAAGAATTAATACTTTTATTCAGTAAGCACACATTAAATTGATCAAAATTGACTTTCATTTAAGCAAAGAATCTTGAATAAAAGAAGAGACTTCTTTCATAAACATTGAAAAAAAATCCCACTGACCACAAATTTTTGAACAGCAGTATAACCATCAGGTGACTAAAATATATATATTAATCAGTGAGAAACTGTGGATTTTCCACCATCGGGCCAAACGGGCCATAAGAACGGTATGGTTCCAGGAATGGTTCCAGTTATATTTCTACTTGAGTTTCGTTTGGCACGATTACAAACCATTCTCGGCCTGGAATTGACCCTTCGCAAAGACCCCCCCCCCTTAGTTACTGTTGCTTTGTCCGACAAGCCATGGTGCTGAAAAATAAAAAAAGTTTTTAAAAAAGTTAAAAAATCTCGGAGCAAAGAGGACACTTACAACACGTCGACAGACAAAACAGAGCAGGTTACTTTTGATATGAAACAAAGTCCCAGCTTTCAAACTGTGTAATTTTTAAAGAAATTTGAACAATAAAAACAGTTTTGTGGCTCTTTAATGTGTCGTGACAGATTGCTGTAGCACCTCAGCTCAAGAGGCTCGTGAACCGATCATCTCTTTCTACTAGTTCATTTATAGCATCAAATAAACATGAATGAACATGAGAAGGAATGACAAAATGGCAGTTTCTGCGTTATGATTGGTTAGATCGCCTGTCAATCAAACTCCCGGCGAAGGGTCAATTCTCAGCACAGTTGCCGCTCAGGATTGGACACTGTCTGTTTCCTGGCTACCAGTTTCTCTGTAGCTGGCCAAGTGCACTATTTGAGCAACATAAACACAAGTTAATAATAAAAATAAAAGAAATACTTGATCATCCTTCATAACATGGTCACTATTTACAGTACATTGCATATTGTCTGTAAACTCTTGCGTTATCAAGGCAACGACTAACACATTTGTATTAGATTCCAAAGAGCTATGTTATCAGCCCCACTGTGGAAAATGAAACCTTATCCATACCGACTGTACCAGATCGGCAGTGAATGGAATCGTTAAGCAATGAGAAAATTTTTGCCCAACAGTGGAAAACAGCTTAAGTGTGTGACTAAGCAGTTCCAATTTTTCTCTGTGGAAGCACAAGAATAATAAAATACACAGATAAAGAAACAATTACACACCTAATGTCTGTCCTTTGCACTTCATTTTGGTGCTCCAGCTCTTTAAAAGCTTGTTAGGGATTCAAAAAGAGTGAGGGAAATATGAAATTGCCCAACGTGTTCATTTTATTCTGAAAAAAAAAAAAAAAGTTGAATGCACATCGCTTCCTAATTATGATTTCCAAACTCATGAGAGAAAACGATTTTTTTTTTTTTTTTTACATTTTTAAATGCAGCATTATATTTCTTCAATCGTACCAAATCAATTGTCTGTAATTCATTTCAGAAACATACACGGTAATACATCCTTACCGCACTACATTCATTGACGTTGGCATTCACATTCACTCACATTCTGCAGGGGCCGCAGCGCAATCCTGCTCCATTACCCCTCTAATGCCCTAGTGATGATGTTTATTCTCAATTCCTTTTGGGATCTGCAGACAGGAGTTTCGCACACTCCCCCAAAATCACACTCTGCTCAGCCGCTCAGTTCCTTAAGGAGCGCGCCAGCAAAATGAGCTGCATCTGATGATCAAGAGATACCTGCGACGCTTCGGGGCAGCCAATTCTGCAGCAAATGGACTGAAAAACAAATGTCCTAGTGTGTAATGTCCCCACACACCGACAGGTGGCCAGTAAGAACTGATGATACTCAAAGTGGGCATGTCTTGGCAGTAAAGTAACTGTATGTGTGTGTGAAGAGTTTTTTTAATGCTGCCAGTGATGCTGATAGCAGTGTTGTGTTTTCTATGCAGGTGTCTGTAGACACTCTATCCTGGGAGTTCACTGTCTCCACTGTGGAGGACAACAATCTGCTTTTTCCTCCCAAGGTGAGTAACTGCTGCCATCCCCTGTCCGTTAGGAGATGATGCACCTGACATTTGCATATATCTCTCTCTCTCTGTCTCTCGCTCTCTCAATTCAATTCAATTGATCTTTATTGGCATGACTGTGTGAAATAGCACAATACTGCCAAAGCAATAGACATGTACAAACATATAGATAAATAAAAGGAAAAAAAACATATATATTGTTTCATATAGTACATATAATGTCCAACATATAGTGTCCATATTATACATAAATATGTTATCACAATTAACACATAAAGACAAAGTAACTCACTCTTTCTCTCTCAAATTGAAACAAGCTTTATTATCATGTGTGATTCAGTATTTCTAAAGCATTGGCTATGAAACAAACAAATAAATATACAATACATAAACAATAAACTAAGTCTTGTAATACATGTAACTGGAAAATTATCATGTTAAAACAAGGTTCATTTGTACACCCACTAAAACACACAGTATAATTTAGATTCATCCACTGGCCGTCTCTCTGTGCTTGTGGACATTTTTTCAGGATTCTTTGATGAATAGAAAGTTTAAAAGAACATAATTTATTTGAAATAGAAATATCTTGTAACATAAATGTCTTTACAGTCATTTTTGAAAATGTAAAGGATTAGTTCACTTTAAAATGAAAATTACCCCAAGCTTTACTCACCCTCAAGCCATCCTAGGTGTATATGACTTTCTTCTTTCTGATGAACACAATCTGAGTTATATTAATAAATATCCTGACGCATCCAAGCTTTATAATGGCAGTGAACGGGAAACAATTGAGTATGAAGCTCAAGAAAGTGCATCCATCCATCCATCATAAACGTGTACTCCACACGGCTCCGGGGGGTTAACAAAGGCTTTCTGAAGTGAAGCAATGCGTTTGTGTAAGAAAAAATATCCATATTTGAACAAGTTATAAAGTAAAATATCTAGCTTTCGCCAGACCGCCTTCTGTATTCAACTGTATTTAACTGTTTTCAAGTTGAATACGGAAGGCGTAGGATGTAGCATAAGCATTTTCAAACTTTCTTGAGCTTCATACTCGTTGGTCCCGTTCACTGCCATTATAAAGCTTGAAATCTGATTGTGTTCATCAGAAAGAAGAAAGTCACATACACCTAGGATGGCTTGAGGGTGAGTATTCCAGTTCAACAATCTTCCAAAGGGGCCTCAAGATGACTTAAAATTATTTAAAATAAGACCAAACAAGCTTAAAAATCAGCTACAACAACTACAAATCAAGATATTTCTTATTAATTATTTATTTTTTATAATGATTGTACATCTTTCTAGTTCATGCCAATCTCTAAAATATTTTATTGGATAGACATTGTTAGGGGGGAGCTTCAAATATTGTGGACAATGAAGGGCCTTTAAGTCAAAAAGTTTGAGATCCACTGATATAGATTGAGTATAATCTGACAGAGCTCAGAAGTTTAGAAAGATTTTTGTTTAAATATTTTAACACCGTCATAAAAACAGAAAAAAGCGAGATGCGTTGGAACAGGCAAGACGTTCATGTATGTGTGAATTGACTGACAATTAAATTCTTGCACTGTAGACTCCCTCATGCTCTCTCTCAATGACTTTGTTTTGCACTCGACCTCTTGTTCCCCTCCTCTCCTCCAGGATGGAGTGCTTATACAGGGGCTGTATCTGGAGGGGGCGGGCTGGGATAAGAAAGCTTCCTGTCTGGTGGAGGCAGAGCCCATGCAGCTGGTCTGTCCCATGCCCACCATCCACTTCAAACCTGTGGAGAGCCGCAAGAGGGTCGCCAAGAGTGAGTACACCGTCTTACACACATCCCTGTGTTATTAAATCTTCTCTCTTGAATTCAGCTGTCAAGTTTAAGTCGGTCCTTTCAGTAATTGTTGATGTTCTGGTGTGTGTGTGTGTGCAGATATGTACTCCTGTCCCTGCTACTACTACCCCGTACGGTCTGGCGGTACTGATCGCCCGTCATTCGTGGTGGCAGTTGATCTGAAATCTGGAGCTGTGCCTTATGATCACTGGGTCAAGAGAGGAACCGCTCTGCTCATGAGCCTTGATAACTAAACACTCACTCTTTCAGTGACACTTCATTAACACTCCATGTCTAATTCTACACAGTGCACAATAGACAAGCACTTGTTAGCCCTCTTACACAGTCAGTAAATTTAATTTAAAAAGAGAATGTAATATGTGCTAAATCACATATTGAAAAACCCATTGCAATGTCTTATGTTTTATGAACTTGCAGAATTGTAATTTATACAAATGTGTTTAATAAAGCAGACAAAACTTAACAGACTTAAAATACTTTAACAGCCAATAATTGGGCAATCATCATGAAATTCAGTACATGCCTGCAGGATGTCAGCAAGAGGTTGTGAATCGAATTTTGTGAGAGTCAACCAGAAGGTGGCGCTGCAGTTGATGAATTTACTTTTTAGAGCTCAGGAATGATCTGAATGAGTTTTTTCATTCAGGGGTTGAAAATGAATAAAAAAAACGTATATGTCACAGATCCCTTGTTCCTTGGACTCCAATTCCCATGATCCTCCTGTCTCCACACCTGCACTCACTTTCCTCGTCTTCTCCCCATCATCACCGATCATCATCACCTGGACTTCCTCGTCAGCACTCCCTTTATATATGGACTCACTCCCTTCACTCCTTGTCTGTTCTTAAATGTTATACCTAGTGTTTGGATGTTGTTTCTCCTCGTGTTTCCAATAAAACCCATCATTTGTGGAAAGTCCGTGAACGCTTCATCTGTACAACAGCCAACCGTAACAGTATATCTCTACATGTGGGGGGGAATGAAACACCCCTTGCCACTGATTGGTGCCGTTTTTTTCATTTTCCGATTTCTATATTAAATCAAAAAACGAATGACCAAAAGATACACTGACCCAAGTCGATAGAGTCAGCAAAGTCAAGTTTGAGAAAAATTTGAGAACCTTTTCTGAAGGTTCCAAAACAAAATCACCTAGCAACCATACCTTAAAATCAATGTTAATAACACCTAATTTGGTACATACCTCGTCAAAACCAAATATCTATAGGAAAATATATATTCAACTTTTTTCAATATTTTACTTATATATTTTGAAGTACTGTAATTCTGTTTTTATGTGTATATTGGGATCACATGCTGTCTGAGGCGTCTTTGTGTGCACGCTTCGGATCTGTCAGTCAGTGCGAGTAAGATCGATTTGTTTACATCAGAATGAGTTTCAAAATCACATTTCATTGGTTCAGACTCAGAAAATTCACTATGAATATTCACAAAGTTGGAATGCTGCGCTATAAAACGATACCAAACTTGTGCTGAGGGGAAGCGCGAGTGGTGAAGCAAGCAGAGAAAAATTGTAATTTTCATGGACGAAGGAAAGGTTCTTCTCTCAGAAAATATATAAATAAAGATACTTTTAGATGTTTAATTGCTGTTTGAAGCGTTTTTGATCGCTATACGAGGGCTTAATGAACTCATTTTTGTGAAAACCTCAAATTTGGCCAAAATCATCAATTAGCCCGTGCGCATTCCGACTCATTTTGCCAGCACTGGTCACATATGTATATTCTAGTAGGTTTGTGCTTACAGGCCTGTTGCTTTGACAACAAATCTGAGATGTACTGAACAATTGGGGCAGTTGTGGTTAGAAAGTCGGACTTGTAACCTGTAGGTTGCAGGTTTGATTCTCAAAACCAGCAAGAAAATGTAGGTGGGGGAGTGAATGAACAGCACTCTTTTCCACCCTCAGTACCCACAAATGAGGCCCTGAGCAAGACACCTAACCCCCAATCACTTCCCGGGCGCCGCAACGAATGGCTGCCACTTCTCTGGGTATGTGTGTCCACGGTTTGCCATATGTGTGTGTGTTAACTACTCACTGCTCCTAATGTGTGTGCACTACCTTGGATGGGTTAAATGCAGAGGACAAATTCCGAGCATGGGTTACCATACTTGGACTTCAGGTCACTTCATGCCAAATTTCTAGTAATAGAGGGTGCTGTAATTTCAGATAATTCTCAAAATTGTGCAACTATGATCCTTTTAGTTGAAACATGCCACCAAACCATCTGTATCCACCACATCCACAGGAATTATTCCTTTAAGTTTGACAGTTGTGGTCATTTAAAAAAAAAAAATTTCACAGTCGACCTTGATGATTGACGTATGCGGCTATCTTTGTTCTTTAGAGCTGGAGGGGGAGAGAAGCGGCGACCTTCTCAGGACACTCATAAGATTGAGGGAAATTCTTGGAAGAAGAGAACAAGAGAGCAGAGAAACTGGAACAGAAGAATAGTTCTGAGGGAAGGGGAGAGAGAAAGAGAGAGCGAGGGTGGCCTCCGTGCAAGGCTGCATTCACTCTGCCATCCTCTTCTGAAAGAGCCAGACTTGCTCAGACTGTAAGGAGCTCTTTATTCAGCCACAGGTCTGTGTGTCTCTGTACCTCTAACTGGTTGTTGGGGTGCTCATAGCAACATGTCTAATTCACATTCAAATTGGCCTCCAAGGCGCCATTGTAATCTTTTAGAGTACTTCAGATTTTTTTCTTCAAAAAAATTGAAGTTAAAAAGAAGAAGGGAGAGAAAGACATCTTTTGAGTTGCGAAATGGAGGATAAAGTCCCCAGGGTTTATTCATCACCCCAATGTTCCCACCTCAGAGCCATTGAGATTGCAGTAAGAGGGTCATTCACGAGAAACAACTCGCATTTCCTCACATGAATCTGACACTTGTTGCTGCCGAGCAGCTCTGGGGAGATGCAATAGCGTCAATGTAAAACTTGAACAAGTTTATCCAGATTTCTGTCTGTACCCTCCTCTCAGGCACCAGATGAGAACTTAATAATGGTCTGGGAGTGCCAGCTGAGGACAAGTGGACAATCTGATTTGCGTTTTGAGTGATCTGGTTCCCTCTGGGACATCAGTCCTGAGTCTCGCTACATTTGAACCGACATAATTGAGTTAGCTCTTCTCTGTATAGTATTGCATCAAACGTCCTCCATCTGTGTATTCAATTATGGCAGTAAAATACTGACCACAGACATTCCATGAGGAATACACTGAACACACACATGTTCGTTTTTGTGAATTGTGGGGACATTCCATAGGCATAATGGTTTTTATACTGTACAAACTGTATTTTCTATCTCCCTACACTACCCCTACCCCTAAACCTAACCATCACAGGAAACTGTGCACACTTACTTTCTCACAAAAACTCATTCTGTATGATTTATAAGCCTTTTGAAAAGTGGGGACATGGGTAATGCCCTCATAAGTCACCTCTTTTTGTAATACCTATGTCATACCCATGTCATTATACACATTTGTGTCCTGATATTTCACAAAAACACGCACACACACACAGCCCTCCACTCCACATGTGTCATCATACATTCATTACAGATACAAACTACACCCACCTGTGATCTTTGAATTAAATTTGACCCACATGAATTAAAAAAAAAGTTTTTGATTGCAGCAACAGGTTTACAGAAACTCTAATGAAAAAAATTGGTCTGAAAAAAATGAGAAAATCTGGTCCTGCAACTGTATTGTGCGACAACTTATTTATAAATAATATATTATTGTTATTTAGTGCTGTCAATCGATAAAAAAAATTAACTAATTAATCACACATTTTTTCCGATTCATTGGCGTTGGAGTCTTTAATATTTTTATGTTGTAATAATTTCACAGTTAATCTCCAAATTAATGTAGAAACAACTTAAAGTCAGTATATTTTAAATATTTGTTTAATGGCACCTTTTTTGAATGAAGGACGAGTGTCACTGATAGGCTACTAATACTGATGTCTCTATGAAATTTTTTAAACATTATAGACATTCGACATTCAATACAGTATAACTAAAAGCTATCAATTTCAACATTTATTAGGCTTTAAAAAATAACTTTTAATTTCACATAAACCCATTATAATAACTGTCATATTTACCTGTGGCCTTCCTGCCTAACAGATAGCTAATTGCCTACCGAAATTAAATAAAGTTATCAAACACTTTACAGTCATCACTGCATAAATTATAATTTAAATATAGATTAATCCGTATTAAAGCTAAAATTTTCTCAGTTACCTATGTTCTTTGATTAACATTAATGACAGATTCACAGCAACTGGTTTATTAGGCTGCTGTGACTTTAAGAGCTGCCGCTGCCGAACATGACGTGGATCTGACGCGTATATAATTTTCTCACAACTCTTTCAAGTTAATTTAAGACGTTACATAACTCATTTAAGATTGCTTTTTATGAGGATACTCGACAAAACGGGCATTTTGGCAAATTTCTGTGGGTTATTGTATTGTTATTGACACTGTTGCATTTCTTTCTGAGTAGATGAGTCGTGTGTGTGTGTGTCACACAGACACGACATTCACAGACAGCGTGTTCTCGTTTGTCTTGTGGCGCTTGAATGGTTTAAAGGGGACCTATTATGCAAAATCCACTTTTGCATGGTGTTTGGCTATAAATGTGTGTTGGCAGTGTGTGAACACAACCACCCTATAGTGACAAAAATCCAATCAGTCCTTTTTTTAATCCCCATAAATCATAAGCAATGTCTCAGAACAAGCCGTGTCCAGATGCTTGGCAATGTGATGTCACAAAAGCCACAGGCCCCGCCCACGAATGTTGACAGACTCTGCCGTTTGAGCATAGAACCGCCCTGAGCGTGTTCACAGCCAGTTGTACACAGTCCGCCATTGCTGCACTAACGAGAATGTTTCTCAAGCGTTTTAGGTGTTCTGTAGCTGGATGGATTAATCCACATAGCTCTCTCCATTTACTCCCTAAATCTGAGGCGCTGAAGACAAGGTGGAAAATGCTCCCTCAACTCTACCGAAATTAGTTTATCTGCGCGAATCATTTCACACCGGACTGCTTTGTGAACGAATGTCAATACAAAGGGACAATACAAAACAGAGACTGTGCTAAAAAGTTGTTACTCAAGGATAAATCTGTACTGTTCGTGATCCAGCTTACAGTCTCGAGTGATACTGGATACGGCAGTAATGAAGGTGAAAGCACTTTATTACAGTTCATCGGAGTTGATTTACGGATATAAAGTTTACCAGTTTATTAAGCACCACCCGAAAGGCATAAAGTCTTTATATATTTGTTTACTATTAGTTGTAACAAGTGTTTCTGTGTACTTCGCTATGTATGTTGGTGGTAATACAAGGGAAAGAGAGAGAGTTTGTGGATAATATTTTAATGCACACATGCACTGTTTTTTTAAGCTCTTACAGAGATTTTCTAGAGTGAAAACGGACGCTTCATCTTTTGTGTGAAGTACAATAAATGTTATAAAACTCATTTGTAATGTTTTGGCCATCATTCGGACGGGGTCCGGTACAACAGACTTGTACTAATATAGTGGAAGAAGACAATATAAGTTATAACCGTAATTAAACTAAACTATACCTGTTCTATCTCCATGCAGCATATATTCGCAGTTTCTGACATTATAGTGCATCCTGACTGACTCCTGATACCGGAGAATCAGCTCTTGAAGCTCCGCCTTCTTAGGCCCGAGCGCAGCAGCTCATTTGCATTTAAAGGGACCGCACTGAAACGGCACGTTTTTGCTCAACCCCAAAAATTGGCAATTTTAACATGCTATAAAAAATTATCTGTGGGGTATTTTGAGCTAAAACTTCACATACACACTCTGGGGACAACAGAGACTTATTTTACATCTTGCAAAATGGGGCATAATAGGTCACCTTTAAAAGCATTTGCGTAAATAAGAGCGCAATCATATAATGCAACGCTAGCCAAATATGATGGAGAAAACAGATGCTGCGTTAATTGCGTTAAACATTTTTAACGTGCTAATTTTGACAGCACTAGTATTATTATTAATTTTGAAAGAAGATTCTTATGTTCTCCAAGGCTGCAATTATTTGATCAAAAATACAGTTTGATCAAAAACATATTTGATATACGCTTTTGCATTCTTGTTTGCAGTGCAACAGGTTTAAAGACACCCTTAATTAAAATTTTTGGTCCCACACTGTATTATATATATATATATATATATATAAAATGTAATAATATTAATAATAATTTTATATAAAAATAATTCTTTGAGTAACACTAAATACACAGGGTGTCCCTTTTCACTTTCCACGTTTCATTGCGTAATGTATTTTGCCGCAAGTTCATATTTCATAAATAAATTCACAAATGCACATAGGCAACAACAGGCCTCAAGTTCAGCATGTGCACTTGCACACAAAATGGAGGGCTAGAAATTGTCAAATATTTTTAATGCTGAATAACATGCCAAAGGTGAAAGCCAATTTGACCCATAATGAGCACAGATGGAACACTGTTTTAAAGTTAAAAAAATTTTTTTTATATTTTTAAATGTGTTGTTTGTTTAGATACTCTTGTCACAAACCCTATTTCCAGCTCTAAAAGCGTGTTTTGTTTTGTTTTTAGTGGGGGGAAAAAAATCGTAAATGACCTGAAGACAATAGAAGGGTTAATTCACTAGAGATGACACAAAATCAATACATCCCCATCAACACTACCAGCCCCACATTATCCCTCAAAGCAGCGCTGGGAACGGACACGCTGCTCCCTGCTCAGATGGAGTGAGTGATGGTGGAATTTGGAAGTCTTGAGCGTCCGGGAGGAACGGAGGCGGGGCGGTGCGGGTCCAAGAGAGACTCGTCCACCGAAAATAAACCTGCATGAGGGGGGAAAGCGAGTACTTGGGAGGAGGAGAAAGAAGAAGAGAAGGGGAAGCAGCTCGAAAGAGTGCAGAGGGAAACGGGGAGAGAGAGGGGAGTGCCTGCGTTTGCAGCGGATTAAAAACTGCGCAATTTCCAGACGCACATCTCCTCAGATGAAACTCGTGTGTGGACATGAGGGTCTCGCGCCGTGGTACCATCCTCGCTTGGCCATCGTATTACGAGACCAGAGATGGAGGAGAAGACTCTGGAACAATTTTGCTCGCTGATGTGTGTGTCACATCATCTCTTCTTACAGTGGTTTCATAACGCAGCTGCGCCGACATTTTACAGTGTGCGATTCAAAAATCCTCCTGTATGACATGATGAAGGTGCTGACGGATCGCGCTCTGCGGCGTTCATTCACAGCACGAGACGAAAGCAACTGCGCAGTTGCTTTTTTAGCTTGCATTTTTACAATGAGGACATGCGAGAAGAAGAAGCCACCTCCCAGTTGGACTCTTCGTGCATTAGCAGGTAAAGACAGACACTTTCTGGACTTTATGCACCACGTAAACACTGCATATGGATCGAGCATCTTACGCCTGTTGTATTCTAATAGCCGTATTATGTTGCCATGAGTCACTAAGTGTGAAATGCGAAGAAACGTGTCGGAAACGTGACCAGTTCCCGCCTTTAATTTCCTCACAGGTTGATGAAATTAACAGTCATTATGTGATGGTTGCGAACTGAAAGTGAGTGAAGGTTTCCATATGAGTGGTGGATAAAGTTGCCCACCCTTTACCAGAAACACGAGTGAGATCAGTTAATGTGAACCGGGAAGACTGGGGGAGTTTAAAATTATGTAATCGTCTGTTTTAGAAATACTATTTGTAATACAGCACAGTACATATACATTTATACATACATACGCACAGACACACACACACACACACATATATATATATATATATATATAATTTTTATTTTATTTTATATTTTAATTAATTATGAATGCAAAGCTCGCATTTGTTATAAACGTTTGTGAATGTGAGGGTTTCACATAGTTAAATAATTAAATGTCAGATAATCGCTGAATGAGATTTGGGCCTGACTGTGTGTCGCATTTTCTTTCGGAAATGTCATGTGGTGAAGTTGTGGCGGGATCAGAGATTTTCCAGGAAGAACATTTGAATTTTTTTCTGTTTTCTCTTCCTCTCTACTGCTGCTGACTGTGCGTCGACGCCCCCTTTTCCCCTCCTGTGTTTTCTTTGTATGACCGCAGGGGGGCGCTGCTGCACCGCTAAAGCGCCTCCCCTCAGAGCTTTCTAGATTCTGAGCTGCCACGCTTTTGGGAAGGAAGGGTCATGGCGGCGGTTAGTCTTGAGTTAAAAGTACACTCATTATTTTTTTCCAATTGAAGTTTTGCACATATCAAAAGTTCTATTTGATAAATATATTTAAAAATGATTTACATTATTATTATTATTATTTATTGAGGTGAAAACTCCAGTCATATCAATCTAATAGAAAAAGCTGTTTTATTCTACATGGAGTGGGTCACATTGGTGACTTAACATGACCAGTTGTGTCATGTTATTGACTGAGTTAATAATAACATTTTTACTAAACTTCATTTGGCACTTTCAGTGCTTAGTGTGCCGTGAACACAATGAGGCCACAGCCGCCACACTAAAGGAAATGTGCGAAAATTTGTTAGCACTGACTGAATATAAACAACAGCCATTATTATGTGTGGTATGAGGCAGAAAATAGAAACAAACAGCTTTGCTGTGAAGGGGCAGCAGTTACTGAACAAACTTCATGCATCCTGGCCTAAAGGTGTCAGTATGAAGTCTAAACCTCTGGTACTTTTGGGACAAATAAGATCAAGCTAAAATAAAAACAAAAAACCTTTGCTGCGTCCGAAATTGCTTTCAGTCTTAGTAGGTACTACATTTGATTTTGAATTTACTTAGAAACTGTTTAAAAAAAGCACGGTTTATGTAGTATAAAAAAGGGTAGTATGAATGAAATTTGGACATACTACGTCCGCCATGATGTTACTGTCACCTGCCAGAGTCAGCTGCGTCACTTCACTGCCAATCATAAATCCCCTTCCTATGGCTTCATGGGATTTTCACATACTATGCAGTAAGGAAGTATTCAATTTTGGATGCAGCTATGGTAATGTATATTTAAAATAACTTGCAAAATCCTTCATTACAATTCACTACAGACTTGCTTTCCACTCAGTGATCTCTAAAGGTTATTGCTGTATTATGTGATACGAACTAAATTATAAATCAGGGTTTCCGTCAAGTTTCAAATCAACACCAACGTCCATCTCTGCCACTTGTGTATCAACTAGACTTCCGAATTTTCCAACTCATAAATAGGACTTCACTTGTAATTACGATATTTCCGATTTGCACATTAGTTTCAGCGATTCTCAACTTATTTTGTTTCAGGAACCAGATTTTAAAAGTTGTCCTAACTACACAAGATGATGATTATCTTTATATACAGTTAGCCGTGCCCTGATCTCTGGGAAACCTCTCAGAACAGACCTGTGTTGCGTTATCCTCAGTTGAGGTTGTTTTACAGAACTGTTGTAACAAAAGTCCTTGAAGCTTTAGATGGACTCAAAATGAGTATTTTTATGAATGCTCTTTGATTTCACTTAAAGCTGCATGACTAATCATTGAAAGATCTCGATTCCAACACCTAGACAATCTTATTCCTTAATGACAACAATTCGGCCACGTCTATTAAACCTCCCCTGAATTCAAATTATCACAGAGGTACTGAGATAAAAGATTATAGTTCGTATATAAACACTGATGTCTTCAGAAGCAATCAAAATAGGATAAATCACTTTTTCAGAAGTAAGTTGGCACTTCAAATAATGATTGATTACATCATTCAAAAACACTGATACATCCAGTAATGAAACAAGTGATTTGTGAGTCATTGAATCATTCATTCAAACTGTTTTTTATAAAATAATTAATTCAGATTAATTAAAGATTTTAAATAGACTGCAGCAATTAACATTTTGTCAGAACCTCTAGTAAATTACATGTTATTTAGTTAAGTTGTCTGTTCAGAATCATTGGAGAATTGACCGTTCGCAAAGACCCGCCTCCTTTAGTTACTGTTGCTATGTCCGACAAGCCATGCCGCTCTCACACCACACATCATGTTCTCACAGTGAAAAATACATCGCAGAGCAAAGAGGACGCTGACAAACGTATCGACGGACAAGACAGAGCAGGTTACTTTTGATATGAAACAAAGCTCAAATTTTGTAATTTTTAAAGAAATTTAAACAAATACTGTTTTGTGGCTCTTTAATGTGTTGTGACTGATCACTGTAGCACCTCAGTTCAAGCAGCTCATGAACCGATCATCTCTTCTTACTAGTTCATTTATATCAAATTAACATGAATGAACCACATTTCAACCACAGAAATACGTCAGTACACATCATTTTTCAAGTTCAAGTCCACCAATGTTAATCTACTAACTCCCCTGACTGCTTTGTCGGACAAAATGGTGGATTCGGCATTATGATTGGTTAGATCGCCTGTCAATCAAACTCCAGGCGAAGGGTCAATTGTGATCACTATATGAAAAAAAAACGTGAATTCTCAGTGTATCCAGAACCATGCAGCTCTAGAATCATTATTTCTGTTTTACAATAATACAAATGAGCACAAAAGTAGTAGGATAAAAGTTTATAGTTTGTATATAAACACATATATGTCGTATATGTCTACAGAAGCTATCAAACCAGGGCAAATCACCTTTTGAAACATGATGCTTCAAAGAAAGATTGTATCGATTACATTGTTACACCAGTAGGTGGTGTTGTACACCAGTAGTGTTGTTGAATCATTCATTCAAGAGGTTTGTTCAAAAACGCTGATTCATCCAGTAATGAAGCAAGTGAAGTATTTATGAGACATTTAATCATTCATTTCAAATCGATTTTTTTTTTTTTAATTATTCAAATGAATTTAACATTTTAAATAGACTGCAACAATAAACATTTTGTCAGAACCTCTAGTAAATTACATGTTATTGTTTAGTTGGGAGAATTGTGAATCTATTTTATCCGGAATCGTGCAGCTCTAATTTCACTGTTGAATTTCACAATCCCACAATGAACTTTTTGAAAGAAAAAGATAAATACATAAGGACTGCCATCTAGGCCACTTTTTAAATATTAGCAAATTTGTATAAATGAAACCCATCTCTTATTTCTCGTATTGTATCTTCAATACACTATAGATACAATGCCTCTATGCAATTTGTATCAGAAAATCTGAACAGCATTGATGTGTCTTACATTACTGATACACCCATCATACTTGCTACCTGAACTCCGGTAACCTCACTCCACCTATCAACCATCCCAAACCAACCACAATCCCTGTTTCAACAACTTCACCCTGCCCTAAACCTCAGAGAAGGATTCATCTGTCACACTGCTCTCATGTCCCTCTAACACCTGACATGTTAGTAGTCTAATGCAGGTTTGCTGGGCTTGTATTATTGCTGATGTGATGTGTTATTTATTATTGTGAGCTGTAAATGTTTAGAGAGAACATTTATTTCTGGCTTTAAACATGTCTGTGTTGAGAAAAAAAATTAATTATGGTATTACTTGAATTATTGTTTCTGCTCAGATAAGTGGTTTAAGCTGACCTCTCCTACTCATTGTCCCTACATTTTAAAAGGTTGCTTTACCTATTCAGCATCTCTTTCTTTTTTAATGTATATGTTATTTTATTTTACCATTAAGGGAACATCTGTGTTGTTCATTCCACTAGATGGCAGCACATGCTCAGAAAATGAAGGTTGTTCAGATTCCTTTGTGTTTGGCAGTACAAAACTCCAGCCTGTTTCTTCATGCCAAACATGAAGACAAACAAAACATACCAGTGCTGATGATCATGTGAGCACAACTTGGAATTATACAGAATGTTGCTTCTGTTTTGTACACTTGTGCAGTGGTTCTCAATTAGTGGGTCACGACCAACGATTAAGTCACTGGTATGTTCTGATGTTGTTGTGGACAGCAAGGTGAAAACTGTTTAATGCAAATAAGTTATGATAGCAAAATAAATAGGACAATTGTTGGTCTAGTCTATGTGTCCAATAAATCGCTTCAGTTTTGGTGCAAATTAAGTTGTCATTTAGTAGATGCCAATATGTACACTAGAGATGCACGATTATCAAAAATAATTTTTACAAAATCACATTCAAATCTGCATTGATGCTGTCGCTGACCCAGAGAGAGCAATTGTCGTGTATAGGTATGAAACAGCTTCACGAACAGTCTTTTAACCAGATCAATTGTATGGCACAAAAAGGCTTTTCAACCACACAGTATCATTATTTTTGTAACAAATATTCATATTATCACATAAGTACTGGGATAAAAGTTTATAGTTTGGATATAAACACTGATGTCTCCAGAAGCAAATAACTGAATCTATTACATTGTTGCACCAGTAGGTGGCGACAAGTGACTGAATCATTCAATCATTGAATCATTCATTCAAGAGATTCGTTCAAAAACACTGATTCATCCAGAAATGAAACAAGTGAAGTATTTATGAGTGGAATATTGAGTCATTCATTCAAACGTTTTTTGTTTGTTTGTTTTTTAATCATTCAGATTAAATCAGACATTTTAAATACATTGCAGAAATTAATATTTTGTCAGAACCTCTTGTAAATTACATATTGTTTTGTTTAGTTGTCTGTTCAGAATCGTGACCTCAGTTTGAAACCAGCTTGAGAATCAGGCATCTCTAATGTACATCCTCAAATTATGATCAAAAGGCAAGAAAAAAGTATTAAATACTTGCAATAAGCACATGATTTATGCTGACCACAGCACATTTTGTGCAGTGAGTTATTTTAAGCACGAGGCCATTATAACAGTCAACAATACAAGAAACAATTTGGTACTGTATTGTCGGCACTTAATGTTCAGTGCAAATCTAAAGACATGACTTGCAGACTATAATATTAATTTACACGTCTTTTTTTCTTTCTTTTTCTCTTTTTTTGTGGTTATATCGTGACTTATGAAATCCTCAAGATTTTTTAAATGAACAACAACAACATGTGTAAGTATTTTAAATAACATTATTTTCACCTTCTACAGAGTTTGCTGTTTCACCATGGCTAAAATTTGGTTGGCCAACATGAGCATCAGTCTGGACGAGTCTATGAATCACAGATCCAATGAAACACTCACAGTGCCTTCTATCTGCCAATGGAAGAGAGCGATCAAGACACACTTCATGTGGACCAATGGGATGGCTGGATTCCGTCTGTAGCCGGAGTGGATGAGGGGACAGAGGTCAGTTGGCATGAACTTGTTGAAGATTAAGTTGTCACCTATAATACACAAAGTAGTTCACTGTGTTAATCCCTGTGTTGTTTCAGGAAAGTGTTTTTCCAGGAGTTTATAGTGAACAGTAAATATTTGCTGGTGGCCTGATGCTACATTTAAAAATTATTTTAATTATAGGAGTATTTAGGTTCTGTCATCTTAATAATTGTAATTTCGTGCTGTCTGTGTCTGTAAAAATGAACAAAAACATACACTATCAAAAATTTGGGGTCAGTACAGTTTTTAATGTTTTTGAAAGAAGTCTCTTATGCTCACCAAGGCTGTAAATACAGTAAATCAATAATCTTGTAAAAATATTATTATTCATATCATTAATTTTTCTATTTAAATATATTTTAAAATGTAATTTATTCCTGTGACGTAAAAGCTGAATTTTGGCATAATTTCTCCAGTCTTCAGTGACACATGATCTTTCAGAAATCATTTTAATATGCTGATTTGCTCTTCATGAAACATTTCTGATTATTACTAATGTTGAAAACAGTTGTGCTGCTAAATATTTTTTGTGGAAACCGTAATGCATTCTTTGATGAATAGAAAGTGCAAAAGAACAACATTTATTAAAATAGGAATCTTATGAAACAATATAAATGTCTTTCCTGTCACTTTTTACGAATTTAATGCATCCTTGCTTAATAAAAGAATTGATTTCTTTCCCAAAAATCTCTTACTGACCCCATACTTTAGTGTATGTACACTAGCAATAAAACAAAATATTAAAAAATATTCAGCTATTGCATTGTTTGAAGATTATATTTTACATTATAGCATGAAACTGGTAGAATAAATTGCCTACCTAATCTGTGCAAACTGCAGTATCTCACAGAAGTGAGTACACCCCTCACATTTTTGTAAATATTTTATTATATCTTTTCATGTGGCAACACTGAAGAAATGACACTTTGCTACAATGTAAAGTAGTGAGTGTACAGCTTGCATAACAGTGTAAATTTGCTGTCCCCTCAAAATAACTCAACACACAGCCATTAATCTCTAAACCGCTGGCCACAAAAGTGAGTACACCCCTGAGTGAAAATGTCCAAATTGGGCCCAATTAGCCATTTTCTCTCCCCGGTGTCATGTGACTCGTTAGTGTTACAAGGTCTCAGGGGAGCAGGTGTGTTAAATTTGGTGTTATCGCTCTCACTCTCTCATACTGGTCACTGGAAGTTCAACATGGCACCTCATGGCAAAGAACTCTCTGAGGATCTGAAAAAAAGAATTGTTGCTCTACATAAAGATGGCGTAGGCTATAAGAAGATTGCCAAGAGCCTGAAACTAAGCTGCAGCACGGTGGCCAAGACCATACAACAGTTTAACACGACAGGTTCCACTCAGAACAGGCCTCGCCATGGTCGACCAAAGAAGTTGAGTGCACACGCTCAGCGTCATATCCAGAGGTTGTGTTTGGGAAATAGACGTATGAGTGCTGCCAGCATTGCTGCAGAGGTTGAAGGGGTGGAGGGTCAGCCTGTCAGTGCTCAGACCATACGCCGCACACTACATCAAATTGGTCTGCATGTCTGTCGTCCCAGAAGGAAGCCTCTTCTAAAGATTATGCACAAGAAAGCCCGCAAACAGTTTGATTACTGGAACCATGTCCTGTGGTCTGATGAGACCAAAATAAACTTATTTGGTTCAGATGGTGTCAAGCGTGTGTGGCGGCAACCAGGTGAGGAGTACAAAGACAAGTGTGTCTTGCCTACAGTCAAGCATGGTGGTGGGAGTGTCATGGTCTGGGGCTGCATGAGTGCTGCCGGCACTGGGGAGCTACAGTTCATTGAGGGAACCATGAATGAGCAGAGCATGATCCCCTCCCTTCGGAGACTGGGCCGCAGTGCAGTATTCCAACATGATAGCGACCCCAAACACACTTCCAAGATGACCACTGCCTTGCTAAAGAAGCTGAGGGTAAAGGTGATGGACTGGCCAAGCATGTCTCCAGACCCAAACCCTATTAAGCATCTGTGGGGCATCCTCAAACGCAAGGTGGAGGAGCGCAAGGTCTCTAACATCCACCAGCTCCGTGATGTCGTCATGGAGGAGTGGAAGAGGACTCCAGTGGCAACCTGTGAAGCTCTGGTAAACTCCATGCCCAAGAGGGTTAAGGCAGTGCTGGAAAATTATGGTGGCCACACAAAATATTGACACTTTGGGCCCAATTTGGACATTTTCACTTAGGTTGAGTTATTTTGAGGGGACAGCAAATTTACACTATTATGCAAGCTGTACACTCACTACTTTACATTATAGCAAAGTGTCATTTCTTCAGTGTTGTCACATGAAAAGATACAATAAAATATTTACAAAAATGTGAGGGGTGTACTTACTTCTGTGAGATACTGTATATCCAGTCTTTCAACTTTTGTCATGACCGGGATGGAGGAAACCACAAGAATGCACAACCAGTTCATCTGCCTAGATAATGAGTCCCACATTAATAGGACTATCGAGACAACTCAAACACCAAGCATTTATACTGAAGAATTTAAGTGTGTAACTAACACTTGGACACTTGCTAGACTTCCATGTTAAGGACATTAAACTGAGCAACAAGTCAACATTATTTTCGGTGATAATTGATAGACGGATACAGATGCTGTCCATAGAGCTTAAGTTATATTTAACCTGTAACCTGTATTTCATTGTGTCTTTTTTAATGGTTTAAAAAGAGTTAAAAAAAAAAGTCAAATTGAGAATGTTAGTATGAAGAATTGAGGGTTATATGAGGGTCATACAGGGTGCATGATGGTGTTTTCTTCTGTGTGTTTGTGGAGGCTCAGTATTGTATATGATGTTGTTGATGTGCAGCAATGGAGATGTTGATGATAGATTCATGGCTTTGGCTTTTAAGTCTAATTTCTGCTGCTGTTGTGCTATCAGAGGAGAACTGATACTGTTTGGTTACCTCTCAGCTGCTTTCCATTGGCTGGTGTTCTGCGAGGTCTCTAAGTGCAGTCTGGGATTAGTATTACAGTGATTGATTTATTTAATGATGTAAACCGTTCAAAGAGCTCTCATGGATTCCTGTTTTGTGACTTCAATACTGAGGTACATACCAAACTGTCATTTTTGTGTACCGTTACACCCCTAGTAGAAACCATGCTGGAAACGGGAAGATCAGCAATTATTTGCTTTTCTGTTAACAGTACCACAAAGTATATATTGTGCATATCAGTAGCTTTCACAACAACTGCTCTGTTCTGAACCCGCTCAACAGGATAGTCTGTCCTATCGCTCTCACCAGGCAATGACTGTTAGAAGCCAATGTTTAGAACCACACAAGCCAATGTTTTGAATATCAGTAGTAATTTGCTGCATGTTGTTGCTTAATCTGGCCAAGAGCCATGCATTAAAAGACTGTCTGACATCAAAATGTCTATAAAATATTACATTTCATGACAAGACTACAGTTTACCTCAGCAAACAAATATATGATATATTAAACTAAGTAATGTTTTTTTCTTGTTTTTTTTAAGTTGAAGCAATTAATTTAAATACTTTGGATGTAAAATAGTTATTTGTCTTGTTTTACTTTTTTAACAAAATTGTCCACATTTTTTTAACAGCTTTTCACTCGAATTAAGAAAAGACTGTCGCAAGTTTCATGCCAACTTTATAGTAACAAAAAAGTTATATGTAACCAAAATTACAAGTCAAAGCCAAGTTAGGTAAATCTGTTGCTTTAAAGGGGTGGGTGGCTGGGGGGGTCTAATGCTATTTCATGCATTCTGACTTATTTACACTGTTAAAGAGTTGGATTCTCATGCTCAACATGGCCAAAGTTTCAAAAAATGAGTTGGACGTATAACGGAGTATTTCTGTGCCAAAAATACACTTCAGATTTCTCACAGACTTCAGACAGTTTTTTTTCGAGCATGGCCCTTTATTACGTAAAAAAAGGGCGGAATTCCTTGTAGGGGCACTTCTCCTGGAAGAGCGCACACGCACACATCGACCAGAGCAAGAGAGCGAGAGCACGCCCATCAACGTGCTTCGTTCAGGTTACGGAAGTCATCGGCAGTGCTGCACAGGACTTGCTCGAGAAAGATTTGTCACTTTGTTTTTAGACCACGAAATCAACAATGTCACCAAAGAAGTGAGATAACCTTGCTTCCCTAAGAACCCAGCGTTAAGTTGAGCTGAGAGATTTGTGCTCACGCATTACATTGATGCGCTCTCGATATTTGTCATTAAAATAACCATAAAAATTGCCTTAAATTAACTATCAAAATAAGGATAAAGTCGTGTCTGATAGTTGCAATCATTTTTTTATTGGTTAAAATAAATGGAGAATATCGCTTGTTTTCCATGGCTGCTCGAGCCCTCAGGATCGGCGCTTATGGTTTTAAAAACAAGGCCCAGTTCGACGCTGGATTTATAGATCGTTTGAAACTGAAAGATGGAGCGGACACAGCGATAATGATCCCAGTCATGAGTCAGAACCGCAGGTGGTGAGTAAAACTGCATCAAATGTCTGTTTTGTTGGCAATAGGTGCCTAAGTGCATATAATGTAAACAACACGAACGTAGTGAATTTACATATTCATCATTCACTATACGCTGTATTCATTATAGTGATTCAAAAGTTATCCAGGGATTACGCGATGGTGTATTGTGTGTTTAAATACATTTGTTTAGCTGACCATTGATAGCTTGCAGACGATCGCTACGCAAAAGCTGCGCGTGCTCGTCACTCTTTAGCTCCGCTCACATGGCACGCCTCCAGGCGCTGTTTTCGGAAAGACTCTGTACAGAAAGACTCTGTACAAGACTCGGAAAGACTCTGTATCTGTCTTTTATAAATCTGATAAAACTAAAGACTGTTCGGAGATATGAAGGATGCACTACTACTCTATAGGTTCTCAAGATTAACATTAGGTTGGCGGAAACTGTGTGTGTTATGTACCCTTTAAATAAGTGCTTTAAATAAAATGTATTAATAGAAGACAACTGGACTTATAGCGTAAGTCCGAGTCATTGGCCAAAGAAGGAATTTCTTGTGGCTCATAATGTTTGTGCTGGTATATTATCTGAGAGAGGATTGTTGAGTTTGAACGCAGCCCTGAAGTATCAGCAGAGATCGAGTCAATTGGATCATCCATCGTGAAGGCCTCATCGACACGACAGCCAGTAGCACAGTTCCTCAACAAACCGTCCATACCGGCGTGATGAATACGATCCTCAACTGGATGGAACTGAAATAAAAACTTTGATTGGTGTGATCCTATCAGACTTATGATAGCAACTTGATTCCTAACAAAGCACTGTTCGCCAGAGGAGAACTGGCCCCCTGACTAAGCCTGGTTTCTCCCAAGGTTTTTAACACCTATTTGCCACCTGTTTGCCACCTGATGTCACCTGATGGAGTTTGGGTTCCTTGCCGCTGTCGCCTTTGGCTTGCTTAGTTGGGGACACTTGACATTTGACTTGACATTTGATATTCAACAGTATTCTTGACATTTAATCAACAGTGCTTCTGATCTGCCTGCATTGACACTATTCTTTAAGAGCTGCTGTGCAGCCAAAATTATGTACCAGTTATCAATGTAAAGCTGCTTTGACACAATCTGCATTGTAAAAAGCGCTATATAAATAAAGGTGACTTGACTTGACTTGACTTGACATGACTTGACTTGAGTTTGAATAAGCCAGTATGTGGTGATGTAAAAGTGAAATGTAAGGTGCTGAGAAAGTGTGTCCTTCAGGAATGGAGAGATGAATGTGTCATCTGTGGATTAGACAGGAAGCTGTTGAATCTGGACTGGGCCTTACAGCAGGGTGAAGTGAATTAGATTGTGAGAAAGAGTTATTGCAGTGTTTCTGGTAAATGGATGGTGTCATGCATCTTTCAGGACATTGTATCAATCACCATGACAAGACTGTCAATCACCTGCCATTTCTGCACCGTCTTCACAATGTCACCTTTGCACATACATGCACATGACTCTCTCCTTGAATGTATTGAATGACACATAACTCTTCCCAAGGCTGGACATCAGTGGGACACAGTCACCATAAAAAAAAGTTCTGTTCACCTCCTCCTCCATTATTTTACTGTGCTTTTATTTCCAGTCTTGTTTTAGAAAATATCTGATTATACTGTTGTGTTTTCTGAGATAGATAGACAGACTGACTGATAGATAGATAGATAGACAGATAGATGCTATTTTGCTATTACATTCAAGCATGTCAATTTTGGCACATTTTCTGTCTTTTTATCAGTCATGTCCATCAATGACTAACTTTTATTATATGGTCTTGACAGAAGGAGAGAGAGGAAGGAAGGAAGGAAGGAAGAGAAAGAAACCAAAAAACAGCATTATTAGCTGAGTAAGCTGTAGGAATGAGTGTGGGTAGATATCCTGTGCACACCTCCTCTCAGCGTGGAGAAAAGAACATGATGTCAATCTGAGAGGAATCAAGGGGCTGATGTCACACATTCAGCCCACCTGCTGAAGTGTGTGTGTGTGTGTGTGTGTGTGTGTGTGTGTGTGTTCTTGTTTATATTACATCGTGGGGACCAAATGGCCCCACGATATAATAAAAACCTGAGATCACCTACATCGTGGGGCCCAGCCAGCGGTCCCCACGAGGGAAATGGATTAATAAACATACTAAATGATGTTTTTTTGAAAATGTAAAAATGCAGAATGTTTCCTGTGATGGTTAGGTTTAGGGATAGGGGTAGTGTAGGGGGATAGAAAATACAGTTTGTACAGTATAAAAACCATTACGCCTATGGAGAGTCCCCACTAAGATAGCAAAACAAACCTGTGTGTGTGTGTGTGTGTGTGTGTGTGTGATGACTGACTCCCCAGTGGTACTGAAGAGGAGAGTGTGTGAGATTGAGTGAGAAGCATGAATAAACTGCAGAGTTGACTGGCAGGGAGGGAGACTTCATCCTTTATGTAAGTTTGACTGTTTGTATGGATGGAATCTGTGTGTGTGTGTGTGTGTGTGTGTGTTCAGTTTGACAGGTACACATGAATTTTTCCTGTGTGTGTATGTTCTATGTGTCCTGAGGGGTTTCTGGGTCTGTGTGTGAATGATTCTGTACAGAGGAAGTGATGTATGCCTGAGGCCCAGCTAACCATGAGAAGAAGGAAGAGAGGAGAGAGGAATGCAGGTGCAGAGGGCCCTGCGGGAATGAAGGGACAGAGGGGGAAGGAGTATCTTTAACCCGAGGGTTAAATAGCACATCCAGTGTGTTTAACAACTTGGCCAAAAGCACAAATGGAAAGCAATTGTCTTTATTTTTTATTGTCTTTTTGATGCTCAACAGCATCCGTCTCCTTTCACTTGATGGTTCTGAATCAGGGAGTCAGGGCCCACTAGGGGGCCTCAAAAAACAGCATAAAATGATTTAAAATAAGACGAAATATACATTAAAATAAGTTAAATCAGCTAAAACTCAAGATATAAGCTAATGTTATACATCATATTTTAATTAATTCCCTCAACACCTGTCATTTTTACTAAAGAACTAGGGATGTCATGGTGAGGAAATTTTCACACCGGTATATAAACTTGTGACAACATAGGTATTACTGAAACACCGGGTGGAAGCATTTTAAAGTGCGCTTGCTTTTAACTTTTGCTTTCAAATTCATTATCAAGTGTACTCTGTGTATAGGGAGCAGCGGTACTGACCGCACATTTTGCAAGTTAAGATATTTGTCAATGACGTCCAGGATCTGTTGCACGCCAAATCCTCTGCCATCGTCTTGTCAGTCATCTCATCTCTCCTTACTCGTCACGTGATAAGTAAAATCTGACTCTTGCTGCACTGTGCTAGAGCCCTGCATTTCTGCCCGAGCCCGACGGGCCCCGACTTATTCACGGGCCTGTTTTAGGATTCTCCTTCTTTTAATACTTTGGACTTCCATTAATTAAAATAAACCATGAGAAGCGGATGATGGTAAAACAAACATATACATAGTGCTGCGCTGGTGGAAACAACATGAGACCATAGCTGCATCTCATTTCAGAGGCTGCGTGCGCGCGTGACACTTCCTCATGTTTATAGTGTAGCAGCGAGTGCGCCTTCAGCGCAGCAGCTGGAAGAGTGAAAAAGGAGGAGTGAAACTGGATTAAAACTAGGGATGTTAATTTCTCTGTGACCCATTAAAATACCAAAATGTGTTTTTCAAGGCTTTAGTTTTATACATGCGCAAATACAGCATATAAAACAACAGAATAGGAGTATTCACACGTCACGCACCTGCAGCGCTTGAATGGAGAAATCGCACCTTGCACACATACACAACACAGCCTATCAGTTCTCGCATTTCTAATTTGACATCGCAGCCTGTTTATTATCAAAATAAAATACACTCAATCAAAGTTCCACTGCTCAATGTAGTCTGTAGTAGCCTATAATCTGTGGCGTTCAGCGCTCACCGACTCACTTGCCAAGCACACGTGAAGGACGTAGTATTGTTGGAATGCGAGCGAAGTACAAAGTCTATAATTTACAAAATAAATAAAAGTTTAGAATTCAAATACAACGCGAATATGGAAACATTTGGATTTGTGCCAAATTGGAGAGCTAGGCGACTTGTTCTTTTATTTTTCGTTATCGTTCGTTTCGTATAATTTACTCACCCCCATGTCAGCCAAAGATGTTCATGTCTTTCTTTCGTCAGTCGAAAAGAAATGAAGGTTTTTGATGAAAACATTCCAGGATTATTCTCCTTATAGTGGACTTCAATGGCCTCCAGACGGTTGAAGGTTAAAATTACAGTTTCAGTGCAGCTTCAAAGGGCTTTAAACGATACCAGACGAGGAATAAGGGCCTTATCTATCGAAACGATCGGTCATTTTCGGAAAAAAATACAACTGTATATGCTTTATAAAAACAAAATATCGCCTTGAAAGTACTTCCGGTTTCTGCATTCTTCAAAACGCTCCTAGTCCTACGCCTTCCCTATTCTACTTACGGAACGAACGCGGGGCTAGTTTCGTTTTTTTTTTTTTCGTAAGTAGAATAGGGAAGGCGAAAGAAAGACATGAACATCTTGGATGACATGGGGGTGAGTAAATTATCAGGAAAAGTTTATTTAAAAGTGGACTAATCCTTTAAACTGTCTAACCGAAATATTAATTGGTCAAAATTCTTGGTTAACAGTCAATTATGAGCATCCCTAATTAAAACTTTCCAATGCAGATGCCGTGCTTTTTGTCCACGATTCTCTTTCTCTAGCCTTTTTGAGAGTGGTCTTCTGGCATGTTGTTTCCTTTTTAGGTAAGACAACCGGCAAGGTTTTTTTTTTTTTATGTATAGCCAATTTTGTTTTGTTTTTCTTCCGCACGCTGTTGGGAACAGCAGAGCAGCCCACCTCAGCTTGTCAAAAATCGCTTTTTACTGTGGTAGTGATAATAAACGTTTAATGACAGTGGGGGCAGTGCCGCGGTGGTCAAGTAATGTAATCGTAACACCAGCTACTACAGCAAGTCTATTAAGAACCAGGGTTCCCACAGTCTTGGAAACCATATGAGGAATTTCAGAAGTGTGATTTCTAGACTTGGAAAAGTCATGGAAATTAGTAAAATCTTAAAAAGTCATGGACATTTCTTTAACAAACATTTTTTTTTAATGATGCTCAAAGTCTAAAATATTTTATTGGGTAGAAATTGCTGAGAAATTGCTATTTGTGAGTAATCACAAAAGTCATGTAAATAATTAATAAAAAATGTAAACCCTGAAAAACATTCAGTTATTGAAACTTCTGTGATTGTCATTTGTATTGTTTAAATAATTTATAATTATTTCTTTTAATTATTGGTAAATGTTGTATTGTTAATATAATTTAATATTTTTATAAATATTTGATCATTTAAGTAAATTAATTTATATTGCCACTTCTAATTTCTATGAATAAAAAAGTTTGAAAATTAGCAGCTTTTTCTTTACATCACAAGTAACAGAAATATCTTGAGGAGGCTTCAAATATCATCTTTAAAAGTCAGAAAGATTGAGAACCGCTGACTTAATGGAAAGCAGAACACGGGACATTCTGCGAAATATCTCATTTGTGTTACACTGAAGACAGAAAGTCATACAAGTAAACTTTCATTTTTGGATGGACTATTTCTTTAGTAACTTCCCCTTATCATCATGAATGTTCATTCTCTTTCCCATGTTCAGTGAGGGAAGGTGATGAAGGGATGTAAAAATCAAAACCTCCTCTTCGCCCTCCACCTCTTTTGAATGAAAGCTAATCAAAGCCCACCCCCACCCCACACACAGTCACTGCTCTCAGCTCTTTGTGTACCAGGCCTTTGTGCTCAAGAGGCCCTAACGGGGAGAAAGACAGACAGAGAGAGAGAGAGAGACAGAACACTTAGAAGACGGAGGAGAGACTGACTGCTTTGTGATCACGTTAAAACACCACTGTAATTTACTCTGATGCTGCCATGCACTTTATCAAGAACACTGCCAGAATTTGACTTTGCGCAAAAACCAAAGCCTGACAGTGAATGCTGCACACATACACATGTCCCCTGCTTAACCCTGACACAAACAGACATTACCCAGATGCTGCTGCAGCCAGTGAAATCAATCATGGCCTGTCCACTTCTCTCCCTCTGTCTCTTTCTTTAGTTGTCTGTCTTTGCTTCCCCCTCTCTACTTCTCTCAGTGTATTTTCTGGCATGACAAATAACAGCACATTTGTATCTACATCTGAATAGTTAGAAACAATTTATATATTTACTAGATTTGTTTTACATTTTCTTTAAAAAATGTAAGTGTTGTTTAATGTACACTGAAAGACGTCTCTTATGCTCACCAAAGCTCCATTTGTTTTAACAAAAATACAGTAAAAGTGGTAATATTGTGAAATATTATTGCAATACAACTGTTTTCTATTTGAATATATTTTAAAGGGTTCACCGAAAAATGAAATTTCTGTCATTAAGTACTCACCCTCGAGAAAACCCGCAAGATCTTCGTTCATCTTCAGAACACAAATTGAGATATTTTTGATGAAATCCAAGAGGTTATTTATCCTCTGAACAAAGGTCTTACGGGTTTGGAATGACATGAGGGTGAGTAATTAATGACAGATATTTCATTTTTGGGTGAACTAACCCTTTAAAATGTAATTTATTCCTGTGATGGTAAAGCTGTATTTTGATACATTATTATATATTTCTGTATATTCTTTGTGTCACATGATCCTTCAGAAATCATTCTAACATCATGATTTGGTGCTCAAGAAACATTTATTATTATCAATTTTGAAAACAGTTGAGCTGCCTAATATTTTTGTGGAAACCGTGATACATTTTCCAGAATTGTTTGATGAATAGTACGTTCAAAAGAACAACATTTATTTGAAATAGCAATCTTGTGTAACATTATAAATGTATTTACTGTCAAAACACTGCTTCATGAAGACACTGCTGGCAATGCAGGCCTCACTGAGCCATCGAATGTTATGAAAAATATCTTAATTTGTGTTCCGAAGATTAACGAAGGTCTTATGGGTGTGGAATGACATGAGGGTGAGAAATAAAGGACAGAATTTTCATTTTTGGGTGAACTAAGCCTTTAAGTTAATTTATATGAATTAAAAATATGTAGTAAATTATATTTTAAATTATTTCAAAATATTAAATAATAAATGTAAAACTAATATAGAATTATACATTTAAATTAATCACATTTTTGCATTGGAGTCTGTGAAAACATCACGAGGGAAAGTAGAAAACTTTTTTTCCAAGCCCTGATGTTATGCAAAACTAGTCTCAGTCTCTCTCTAAGAACTCATTAACCTCTCTTCAGACTGTGAGCTGAATAACAGAACAGCAGGGAGCTTGTGTCAGGTCTACGTCACTNCAATATCAGGCAGACATACTGTGCAGCTAGTACACAGCGCTCCTTCTGTGCACCTAATAGCTAGGAAAGTTTTACATAGTGGAGCTCAATGACGAATTGAAGTGAATCTTTTTATTTCTTTGTGTGGGTTGTGTGTATTGTAAGCAGTCTGTCAGGAAATGCAGTTCTGAGTTTGTTTTGCTTGCACTTGAGGGACAAAACTAGTCTCAGTCTCTCTCTAAGAACTCATTAACCTCTCTTCAGACTGTGAGCTGAATAACAGAACAGCAGGGAGCTTGTGTCAGGTCTACGTCACTGTGATAATAAGCCATCTAATGTTGTGTGTGTGTATGTGGGACATCTATTCGGGTGATGGTGGGGGCCGGGACGTGAACTCAGGGCTCGTGACTTGGACTCAAGTCAGACACAAGTCCCAATTTGCAAGACCTGTGACTCGACATAGCCAATATTAGAATACTTGAGACCCGACTTTGACATTATCGTAGTTACTTGTGACTTGACTCATTCTGGACGACTCATTTATTGGTAGCGTGAGCTTAGACTCACACTGATGTTCAGTTCCGGATCAGCGTGTCTGTCTGTCAGTGTATGTCCTGGAACAAAAAGAGCTAATATCACATTCACAACTTAACAGCTTTTTGGTGAGCAGTCAACTGAAAATCTGAAATAGGAGATTTGTTTCAAAATTATTTAAACATTTTGGATTCATGTTACCAAATTATAATCAGATTGAGTTCTTTTGAAGTAAAAATAGACTAGTCTGTAACAATTCTCTAGTATCAAATGTCTAAAAGTGGTTTCTAATTTAGCTTTGAAGGTATCCAACAATAGGTTTACATGCATCCAAGGTCAAAAAACCTTGTAATTTTCTCATAATATACATTGCACATCACCTCATTTCTTAAAGAGTCTGAAAACGGTTCATTCAAAAGATTCAGATTTTTAAAACTTTGCAGACTTTTTACATTCACAGACAGCTATTTTACACACTGCATGAAAGGTAATATTCAAAAAAGCATGATGGGGCACTTTAAAGAGTGAGGTCTCCTTTCTCATACACATTTTAAATCATTTATAATGATATGTAAGATGAAATGTATGTGTATGAAATCACAGTAACATTCATTATATACATCTGATCTAATATGTCATTCAGACAAATTTGACTGAGATGGCCACAAATTGCGTAAATGTCTGTGCGTGATATAACTGTAAATTGAGAACTTAATTAAGGTTGTGTTTAATTAGACAGTTGTTATGGGAGTCCGCCAGCAGCCCAGAGCTCACAGGACAGTTATGGCATAACTTTAATTACCTGTTGTTAATTTTGAAGGCCGTACCCCATTAAAATACAGACGCACACGCCTCTCCACATTGTGTGAACAGCGTGTTGGATAGTGACAGATGGATCACTTCAGCGAGCGTGAGCATGAGCACTGCGTTGTGAATGTCTGTTCTAAAGTAGCTTTGTTCTCACTGTAGAATACTGGAGAAATATTGAGACAGACTCTTCAGGATGAGAACAAAGAGCACACACAAAATCGAATGATGTGTCCGTATGACTGCATGTTCTCTGCTCTCTCTCTCTCTGTCTGTTATTCTGTTCCTCTGCATGTTTCTTCTGATAAGAGTCTGTAACAGGCTTATGGTCCTTAAAACCTTTAAAAGAGATTGTCACACTGTCTTTGTTCTCCAGTGAAGATCCTCCCTGCTCTGTCTTAAACATTTCATGTGTGTTTGTTTTGTCTGTGTGTGTGTTCAAGAGAGCTAATGCACACCGTGATTGGATGTGATGAGATCAGCAAGCAGTCTGGATTGGTGGAGTTAGTTTTGGAGTTTGACGTTGTTGTCGTCGAGAATGCCACGATTCAACTCTTTATGATGCAACGATTCAGCATGTTGATGACATTATGAGCTGTAATGTATCCACATGTGCTTATGAGACTAAAAGATTAAAAAACATTCCGCTATTATTCTGATATATTCCGCTGTACTGTATATTGAAACATTTNATGTATATATAAAACAAAAATGTAAAATATAGAGTGTATTTGGATAGATAGATAGATAGATAGATAGATAGATAGATAGATAGATAGATAGATAGATAGATAGATAGATAGATAGATAGATGCCTTTGGAAAAATGCCTTATGGGGCTATATCTAAAAACTAGTGCTGTCAATCAATTACAAAAATTAACTAGATTAATCAAACTTTTTTTTTTTGTGATTAATCACGATTAAAACAAGTTTTTATAAGTTTTTATATATTTTATAATGTTATAATTTCACAGTTAATCTCCAAATTAATGTAGAAACAACTTAAAGACAGTATATTTTATATACTTGTTAAATAGCATCTTTTTAAGAATGAAGGCCAGTATCAGTACTGATACCAGGCCAGTACTGCTTGCTGATCAGTAAAACCATTATAGACATTCAACATTACAGTATAACTAAAAAGTTATCCGTTTTAAAATGTATTGTTTCAAAAAATATAACAACTTTTAATTTAAGTGAACTTAAAATAATCCTCACATAAAAGTTATCAAACAGTCTGCACTGCATAAATGATTATAAATTAAATAAAGATTAATCCTTTTAAAGCTACAAAAGTCCTTTAGTCAGCATTTGCATGGATAAGAGGTTGACCATATAATGTAACGCTTGTCAAAGGATGATGGAAAAAACGTTAATTGCGTTAAATATTTTTAATGCGTTAAACTGAGAAAAATTCATCGCATGCGTTAGCGCTGACAGCACTACTACAAATATTTTTTTTACATTGTTGTAGGGTATTTTCTCTGCAGGAATACTTGGTTTGATATTTTGTAAGAAAGAACAAAATGTCACACATTTCGCAAGCTAATGCCACACTTCTCGAGTCAAACATTTCACAAAAAGACTTTTCGGTTTCCAATTATTAACATCATAATAATAATAAAAAAAATGTTCATGGTTAGTATGAACTACACCTGTGGTTACTCTGCTAGGATATCTGTGAACTTGAGGAGAACCGACTATAGAAATCATGTTGGGAGTGGGACCTGTTAGTGAAGTCATCAGAAAAAGTTGCTCAGAAAACAGGTTAGATCAGAGAAAAGCTCTAGTATCATTTGTGCAAATACCACTGAGTGTGATATTTTGTTTTCCAATGCAATGAAGTTAAGTGCAGCTTATCCAAATACTTCTTGTTACTGTGACAGTATCTGTTTGTGTTTTCTGTGATTTGTGTGTAGGTCTGCTGTAGATCAGACAGCCTTAAAGGAGCAACGGTCCCTGTGTCCACAAGTAGCCGTATGTTTCGGTTTGTGTGTATGTTTTTGCAGGGTACCTTTAAGTCAGGGCCAGGCTTCTGTTGCCATGGTGAACGTGGAATCCAAAAAGCTTAGCTCTCCCTACAGCTCAAGCCCATTACGACATCTCATTGGCTGATTGTCCTGCATGGGATTGTGATGCAGGCTGTCAGCTGGCCAATAGGGCACAGACTGAGCAAGGGCTGTTGCTAGGGGGAGTTGCTTGGAAAAGAGTCAGCTGGGTTTTTCTCTCTCTCGCTCTTGCTCTCCCATTGCACTCATTGACTCCATCTCCCCCTCCCGTTTCCTCCTTCCTGTCTCTCTCTCTTTTTTGCACTTCTACACGTGCTAGGGGAATAGAGCACATGTTGAAAAATTCACTAAATATTTCATGTTGCTCTTTGGTGTGTGGAGCTCTGATGCTGTGTATAAGTGTGTGTGTGTGAGTAATGTGCAGAATTGTTTTGGCTTGGTATTTGTGTGTGTCTCTGTAAACATGTGTGCTTGTGTTTTTGTTCTCGTGGGAATATAATGGTATAGCCATACGTGTGTGTGTGTGTGTGTGTGTGTGTGTTTTTGTGACATATCAGGGCACAAATTTGTATAATGACATGGGTATGACATAGGTATTACAAAAAGAGGTGACTTATGAGGACATTACCCCATGCCCCCACTTTTCAAAAGGCTTATATATCATACAGAAAGTAAAAGTGTGCACAGTTTTCTGTGATGGTTTGGTTTAGGGGTAGGGGTAGTGTAGGGGGATTGAAAATATGGTTTGTACAGTATAAAAAACATTTTGCCTATGGAATGTCCTCACAATTCACAAAAACAAACCTGTGTGTGTGTGTGTGTGTGTGTGTGTACACGCACAGAGCTATGCACTGAGTATCACGTAGGCAGAAGTTCCCCCCAGTCACCCCCTTTATGCACTAAACCCAAACCAAGCACCCCACACACTCCCCCTCCAAAACAAAAGCACACATATATGTACTTAGCCATCCAAAAGGGGACTTCCTTTTTACCTATATTGTTCTTAAATTAAAAATACTCTGTAGATTTACCCTAACGATTGACATGATTTTAAGGTCATAGTAGACATAATTAGTCTCTTTTACTAACCATTTTTTAATTTGAGGACTTCATTTGATGACATTTTTTCTCCAGATCTGAACTTTTGATTATGTCCAATATTCTGTATATTTAGTTCAGTATGTCTCTTTGTTTCTTTTTTTATTATTATTTTAACAAATAAGTAATTTAATATTAACAAGGAAGGACAAGTAGGGCAAATTAATCAATAATCAGATAACAAGAAAGGGGTGGGGGTTAAAACAATTGACAGGAGAGCATATGACACCTAGAAACAAACATGACAACCCATGTGCTCAAACAAAACATGACACAAACACACAGCCAATGAGAGCTGAAAGTGAAAAGTGAAAGTGACGTGTGGCCAAGTATGGTGTCCCATACTCAGAATTTGTGCTCTGCATTTCACCTATCCAATTGCACACACACACCGTGAACACACACCCAGAGCAGCGGGCAGCCATTTTTGATGCGGCGCCCAGGGAGCGATTGGGAGTTAGGTGCCTTCCTCAGGGGCACCTCAGTTGTGGGTAATGAGAGTGGAAGAGAGCACTGTTCATTCACTTCCCCCACCTACAGTTCACATTATTTTCACGTTTGCATAGTTGACGATTATAGCATTTCAGTAGATTTGTAATGAGACGTGTTTGTAAACTTGTTTTCCGACAAAATAAAAGCTCAACTGCAGTTTCCGACAAAATAAAAGCTCACGTGTTTATCTCTTTCAAGTATAGAAATTAGGACAAAACTAATTATGAAAGTTTCAGTTATTTTTCAGTACATTTGTTTTACAATAAATGTCTATTACTGTCATAGGTTGAGTCCCCTTTAAAGTTCAGGTACAAGTCAACGCACAGACTTTTTTCTTTGTTCAATTTGCACACTGATAATGGGTTGGAGGGTTTAATTTTGAACTCTCAAAGTGCATTAACTTTAAAATGTACGCAATTTCCGTACCCCCTAAAGGGATAGAGGTCCACCCACCACAGTTTCACAAATTCACAGAAGGCTATGGCTCTGACAGGATAAAGTATTATAACACACTTCAGCTTAACTAAAACTATGTTAGATCAGACCACAGCAACAGGAAAACGGTTGCATCATAGTGTTTCTAATTGCTCACATTTCCCAAGAAGCCTTTGCTAATAGTTTTTAGCTATATTAGCCACTCTCTCTAATGGGAGCTTCCCCAGTAGAATCAATTTCTGCTAATGTGAGATTCCAGTTTCTCTATTACACTACATAAATACACACACATTACCATAACCTTCTTTGTGTATGTTGATCCATCTGAAAACAATAACACTAGGAGGAGTGTTAAAGCTTGAAGTGGAGAGCGTGTTGATGAGATACAGTAGATTAGATCAAAGCACTCAACTCCACCCCACACCCCATCCCTCCCTCCCTACATCTCTCTTGCTGTCTCCCTCCATCTCTTCTGGCACAAGCCCAGCTCTAATACATGTTTCTTATTACTGTGTGTGCCCTCCTTTTTTTCTTGTTTTCTAGTTATTATAAGCAGAGTGATCACCTACTTTTAAAGCGGTGTAGTTTAAAGGGTTAGTTCACCCGTTCATTAATTACTCACCCTCATGTCGTTCCAAATCGCACGACCTTCGTTCATCTTCGGAACACAAATTAAGATATTTTTGATGAAATCCAAAAGGTTTTTTTTTTTTATCTCCCTTTGAAAGCAACAAAATTACCACATTCAAGGTCCAGAGAAGTGGTAAAGACATTGTTAAAATAGCCCATGTGACTACAGTGGTTCAACCAATAATGTTATGAAGTGACGAGGATATGTTTTGGCCTTAGGAAAACTGTGAATGGTGGCGATAGTCATTTAAGCAGATAAATAGAGGAGAAAAATGGCAAAGTAATTTTGATGCACCACATTTCCTGCTGCCAGCAGGTGGCGCTTTGACTATAACTGAATATTGCCATGTAGATGTCTTCAGGTCAGAACTATTATCAAACATGTGAAGTTTGGAGAAGATAAGACATTGTATGCCTGAGTTACAACAACTTTCTGTTTTGCGGCGTTAATCGCATACTTTGCCACTTAGCCAAGTGTTGCATGATTTAACGTGTTTCTAGTATGTTTGGTACTTCATGGCATTTACAAATGTGTTTCTGGGAGTGAATTTTAGTGCAAAGCACGCCATTTCCTGTTGCCAGCAGATAGCGCTATGACTAACTGAATATTGGCATATAGATGTCTTTAGGCCAGGACTCTTCACACGTGTGAAGTTTGGGGCAGATCGGACACTGTATGCCTGAGTTACAACAGCTTCCTCTTTCATGACGAAACATCAGACTTTGTCAGACCGCCACGGACACACCCTTCAACGAAAACTCAAGACCTTTGCCAGTTTACATCGCTAAGGTATTAAGATTAGACTGACCAAATATGGATGTTGATCTGGTTAAATCTCTACGAGGAGTTAATCACAGTGTAAAACATGTAATTTCCTGTTGCCCGCAGGTGGCGCTATGACTGTAACTGAATATTGGCATGTAGATGTCTTCAGGCCAGGACTCTAATAGGCCAGGACTCTCTGAAGTTTGAGGCAGATTGGACACTGCATGCCCGAGTTACTACAACTTTCTGTTTCATGGCGAAACATCGTACTTCGTCAGGCCTCCACGGACACACCCTTCAGCGAAAACTCAAGATCTTCGCAATTTAACGTCACAAAGGCCTTTAGATTAGACTGACCCAATATGGACTTGATCTGTTTAAAGCTTTAGGAGGAGTTTGTTAAAGTACAATGTCTGGAAATGGCAAAATTCTAAATATCTCACTTCCTAGTGGGTTTACAGATTTTGGACCCAGGGACATTTTTGTACGGATTGGGCTGTTACATATGTCTACAGAATTTCATACCTGTACGTGAAATGTAGCGCAAAGGGCGCCTAATTGAAATTTTGTAGGTGGCGCTATCGAGCCATTTTGCCACGCCTAATTCTGAAACCCATATCAGATGTAAATTTTACCACTTCTGACGCGTGTGCACTTCTGAGCATGTTTAGGCCCTCAAAAATGCAATTAATTTCGGAGAAAAATAATAATTGACTTAGCAATTACAAAAGGGTCCTCACACCACTGGTGCTCGGGCCCTGAATAGCGATTTTATTCAACAATTTTTCAACTTCCCTGTCATTCTCCTACACAGTTGACACAGTGAATGCAGTGCAGCGCTTCCGTGTTTACGTCCGAACGCCGACTCAGTATTGGCCGGCTCCTGCGTCAGCATCACACGCATGCTTTGTGGTGCTCAAACACGGAAGTGCTGCACTGCGTTCACTGCGTCAACTGGATTTCATCAAAAATATCTTGATTTGTGTTCCGAGATGAACAAAGGTCTTGTGGGTTGGATGGAACGACATGAGGGTGTGTAATTAATGACAGGAGTTTCATTTTTGGGTGAACTAACCCTTTAAAGATATTTTTAGTGTTTGAAGATTGAACATTATTCTGGTTCCTGTGGTTTGCTACATGAAGTGCAGCAGGCAGATAAGTTGTGGACTGAATGTATGCATTACTGTACTGTGGGTCAGTGAGTTCCTTTGTTACACCATTGCAGATCAGGTTACATAACACAGCTCAGCACTTTTCTCAAACACGTACACAGAGCTACTGCACTTTTAAAGAGGTACACGTCTTAATGAACAGGCTAAAAATTGTAACAGTCAATATAGCGGCTTTGGAAGTAAAAATCCCGCCTTTTAGCTTTTTAAAACACATTTTGGGGAGAGAATTTGCATGCACATTAACTGAAAATACAGTTTTTAGAGTAATTTGAGTAAAAGAAGCAACATTTATGAGACTATTGTCAGAGTTTGAATTAAATGATTTTTCAGCATTGAGGTAAATAGGAGCAGTACATATATGCCTGTAAACAGCTTGTTACCAAGATGATGACAAGTGGACTTATTTGACTTAAAGAGACTTGTGTGGTTGTGATCTCTTATTGCTTTCCATTTATTTGTAAAAACATTACATTTCTTTCATAAAACCTTGAAATGTGATATATAATGTGTGTGGAAACTCACATAAACACTCATGCACAGACATCCTCTATAACATACTACGTGGTCCAAGGATAAAAATATCCAGTGTTGTAAAATATAGCTTTCTTTGGTCAAAGTTGGTCACACACGTGCAGACTTGAGCCTGTACTAACATACTGTATCTTGATGTACAGAGAGACACAGATGAATACTTTCTCTGTTATTTTTAGACTTTCTTGTTTTGCATTGAAGAGCAGAAACACATAATGCATCTCGCTCTCTCTCTGCTCCTCCTCCCAGGCTCACTCACTGCTCTGGAAAGAAAAATGAGATGGCAGAAGAGAGGCGAGGAGAATGCGACAGGAAGAGGAAGAGAAGAGGGAGAAGAGGTCCACAGGTGAGACAGGATGCCAATTATCAATTGTGCGAGTGAAGGATGTGCAGGTGTGTGTGTGTGTGTGTGTCTCAGTGCTTGTGGATGAAACTAAGTGACAGTTTAAGGGAATAAAATCTACTTTCGTTTCTCACTCAAAATATAGTTTGATTGACAGACCGCATCTGCAGTTGTCATTTAATGACAGCACTCAGGAGTAGTGCTCTGCCATACAAACCAGACAGACGGACGGACGGATGGATGGATGGATGGATGGATGGATGGATGGATGGATGGATGGGACAAAAAAATGAGTTGTTTTTCTGGAGCTCTTGGACTTAATTTAATTCAATGTGTCAATGTTACAAACTCAAGAAAAGTGACTGAGTCTTAATGTAATCTCACTCTCTGCATCACTGGGTCTGTTTTTGTTTTTCTCTGTGAGTGTCGGTGCACTGACTCCTGTGCCAGGCCATTATTTGACTTCTTTGCTCATCTTATTGCGTTTCACAGAGCAAGAGAGAGATGAAGGGAGTGAAAATGCGTGTCTAAAGCCGGAAAGGGGGAAAAGATGGAATAGTGTGTGTGTTCGCCTATGTGTAATAAAGGTCTGTGAAGGACGGGGTCCCTGTAGTTGAGAGCAAATTGACTGAAGGCATGTGAATTACAGAAGACAGGCTACGTGTGTAACGTTTCTTTCATCTGTCTGCTCTCATATTCCCTCCTTTTCTCAGGTGACTGATTCCACCCCCCTCATTTTTTTTTTCCATAAAACTGTCTGAGATTCATTCTGCCTCTCTTTGTCTGGCTCTTTGTTCAACAGTAGCTGAAGTATAGTATTATGGAGAGAATGTTCTGTCTCCATCTTTCTCGTTTGTATGACACATTCTGCATCAGTATGTGTGAAAGGCAGATATTCTTCCAGGTTGGTTGTGGAGGACGCTCTCTCGTGTGAAGAGTCCTTGAGCTCAGAACTGTTGGATTTCTCTCTCTGCTGCCGTTCCATCAGGAATATGTGACACACAGACTGCAGCTACTGTATATAACAGCCACAACACAAAGAATCAAAAAACATCACTTTTAGTTGTGGGGTCTAATCCCAGTGGAAAATGTTATCGCTCAGAGGTTGCTCTTTCATTGCTCAGTAGATTTAGTGCAGTTCTTGGTGTTTTCATTGGGTGATGTTAGTTCACCCATTCTGCCATCATTTACTTACCCTCATGTCATGTGATTCGTAAATGATCACGATATGGCAAATTTGAATGTGCAGATCTACTTCTTTTTTTTAAATTTTTTATCTGCAGACCAAAGGATGTCAACTTTTCTTTGATGTTTCTCCTAAAGTAATATAGGACTAATAAAAAATATTATGGATGCACCAATATTAAAATAATTATTTTCATTTTATAGGTGAAAATTCTGTACTTTTGTCTATATAAATTAAAAAATAAACATTAGAACTAAAATCAGTCATTTTAAATGCCACAAATGAATTTGGGATCTACACTACACTACACTACACACTACCTTTCATAAGTTGAGGGTCGATAAGATTTTTTAAAGTTTTTTACGTTTTTGATTTGGAACATTTCTCATTATTTTCAATGTGATAAACAGTTGCTTAGAGGTTTTGTGGAAACCATGATACTTTGTTTTCAGATTTCTTTGATAATTAGAAAGTTCAAAACAACAGCAATTATTTGAAATATAATTTTTTTGTAACAGTGTAGAAGTTTTTAATGTGACTTTCGATAAATTTATTGCATCCTTGCTAAATAAAAGTTTTTCTGTCATGACAACTCTTGGAGTGTTTGGCATGGTAATGGATATGACAATGTTCATATGTTTGGTCTTGGCGGAATAGATCTGCTATGCTGCTGCTGCTGCTGCTGCTGCGTACTTGCTACTGCCGATACATACACGACACGCTGCTGTGAGCAAGTAAGACATGCTTCTGCTGTACAATATAGCATACATGAATATACAGGTGGAGCTAGGGAAGGTGGAGGGTTTCTGAAAGTGTGCTGCAAACTGCTAGAGCAAAAGCTGATCAAGTATTTGAAAGATAAACTGCAAACTCATTGGCTACTGATACAGTCAGCTGTGCCAACCCTCTACAGACACACTGAAGCTTCAGTCACCATTGGCTAATAATTTTTTATTACTCGCCAGACTTTTTACATGTAATGAAAGAACAATGCAAGTAAAAAAAATAAATATAATATAAAATGTAAATTTCTATTAAAATCAAGTAAACANGTAAAAAAAATAAACATAAATATAATATAAAATATAAATTTCTATTAAAGTCAAGTAAACAGACTAATAAAATAAGGTCAAATAAACTACAATCAATAGCACAAATATAAACAATAGAAAAGATGGCAATTAAATAAACAGTGCTTTTCAGGTTTTTCAAGTAGATCTAACAGTATAGTTAGATGTAGATTAGGTACAGAAATTGAATAAAGTAATCACATGTAAAATAGCACTGCATAGTCTTCATAGTATAAATTAAATATAGATTAATCCTTATTAAAGTTACAAAAGTTTTTTTTTTGCATTGAGTCTGTTATTTGATTAACATTAAAAACACAGACAGCAGAAATATTAGGCTGCTGTCACTTTAAGACTAATGCACGGATCCAGTATTCTGTTACACACGCGTTTACTTTCTCAACTGTTTTACACTCACTTGAGACATAACCGACTATTTTTACTAGGATACTCGCCAAGACAGGCATTTTGACATCATTTTGTGTGAAATTGTCTGTTCAAGCACAAGACGTGAAAGAGAGCTCAATTCAGTATTCGCGTGCTGTCAGACACAACTTTCTGCGTAAGTTATCTTTTGCGTCTTCCTGCACTTAAATGTTTAAAATGGCAAGGCAAATAATAAACTCTTATGACCATGCAGCACTGGTTCTATCGGCGAGCCCTGCATGTGCTTTCTCTTTCTCTCACGGTGAGTGCGCGTGTGAGAGAGAAAGCCCAGAGGGCGTTCTTAGCTAAGCGACTATGAGTAAAGCTCAGCAGGCAATGAAATTATATCTGCACTAAACTTATTTTTTGCCTCTAACTCAATTACAGGCAACAGAAATCATACAATTTACTAGCCATTGGCTAAAAAAGGAACATTTTTTAGTCGCCTCTTGTGAAATTTGGTCGCATATGCGACTGATTTACTCGCAATGTAAAGGGTTGTGTGCCCTATAGAGAACGATGTGATTTCAAGCAGATTGAGTTAAGGACCTATCAGCCTGCACCATCTAGAGTTTCTTCACAGAACTTTGTATTAAAGGGGTGGTTCAGTGTTTTTTTTTCTAGGCTTGATTGTTTTTTTGGGGCACAGTTTAACATGTCTTAATGCTTCGTTTTTTTGAAAACGCTGTATTTTTCATATATTTTACCTTTATTGTACACCTCTGTTTCCACTGTCATATGAACGGCTCGTTTGACTTCCTGGTTCTACTCCCTCCGAAATACGCAATGTGCTCAGATTGGTTAGCAGGTTGGTAGCTGGCCCAGTGTATCGTGATTCGCTGAAGCGTCCAGAAACGTCACCCCCCTTACCATTCGTTGTTATGTGCTTCAGTGGAAATGTAAATAATGGCGTCTATATTGCTGTATCAAATTGAGCCTCTGCAATCGCGGTTTTTAAAGGACGTTTATGAATGGTATTTCATTTTTTTTTTAGTGTTTAGATGCTGTCACTGCTGTTTGTTAGCTTTCAATATACGGTTTTATCCTGAATAAAGCTTTACTGTACCCGAATACATGACTGAGTAGTAGCATTTTTGTAAAGGTAGCGTTTAATTTATAGCATGAACAACTGTTTGTCTATGAACATAGACATTTGTTGGTGTTTGTTGACGTTTGTTGGAGAAGTATGCACTAGAATTTAGCTAACTGGCTAGTGAAGCAAAAAAGAGTTGCTCTCTTTGTACATGTCCTTGATGCAACCAAATATAGCAACAGAACTATAAGTTCTCGTCTGGTGTACACAACTCTTCCGCTTCCATTATGCTGCGTGACAGGGCCTCGCCCACTTTGTTGATTGTTCCCGGGGGCGTGTTTTGCAGGGTTTATGATGTCACCAACCCGGGAAGAAGCTCATTGTTGTCCAAACGGGTCGTATTTGTTGGCATTAAACTTCCATAACTTTAAAAGACAATATATCCATTTGCATTGAACTTTCAGCACTGTAACTTTGCAGATACTCTTTATGCTCAAGCAGCAACTTTAAACACTAACTAAAGTTAAAAAAGTGAAATCACAATGAACCACCCCTTTAAATCATACTGACTCTAACATTTTAAACACTAGTACTAGTGAACAGTTTGAAAAACAAATATATTCATTTTGAGAAAGATTACATTTAACAATGTTATTAAATTAGATTAGATAACTTTAAGTGAGCATAAGATGTCGACAAAGGCAATCTAAATGTAAAAATAGGGGAAATGAGTATTATCTATCAGTTCTATAATCAATGGTGTACAGATGTATTGTGCATCCCTAAAAATAGAAAAAAAAAAATAGGCAATTGTTGTCTTGCAGTAAAAGTATAAAGCAATAAAATTAATGTTGATGCCATTGCTCCGATATTTTATTTATTTATTTATTTATAATAAATAATAAGATCTCTGAATTTTAGATAGCAGATTTTGGCACATGGGAACAGTTTGTAATGTTGCTTAGATATCTTCTGAAAGTTTGGAGATGATGCTTGTGAGAATCCTGGGGTATATACATTTTTCCTCTGTATTTAATCTCATTGCTTTCTAGGAGAAACATTTGAGAGATTTACTCACAAATGGGTTGGATTATGGATTTTAAAAAGATGTTTTGCTCTGTTAGACTTAAATTAACTGCAATGCAGAGAGTTTTAAATTAAGAGTAGTAGTGTGTGTGTGTGTGTGTGTGTTTTTGTGACATATCAGGACACAAATTTGTATAATGACATGGGTATGACAGGTATTACAAGGAGAAGGTGATTTATGAGGACATTACCCCATGTCCCCATTTTTCAAAAGGCTTATAAATCATGCAGAATGAGTTTTTGTGAGAAAGTAAAAGTGTGCGCAGTTTCCGGTGATGGTTAGGTTTAGGTGTAGGGTTGGTGTAGGGTGATAGAAAATACGGTTTGTACAGTATAAAAACCATTACGCCTATGGAATGTCCCCACAATTCACAAAAACAAACGTGTGTGTGTGTTTTGGTGTTGGAACACCTGCCAGCTGATACCAGGTGAGTGGAGTATATTTATGCGAGTGTTTGTGTGTGTGTGGTTTAGTGTCAACGTACTGCGTCTGTCTGCTAGTCCCAGCGGGGGAAGAGAGTATTTTGTGTGTGGTTTAGAGAGCGAGAGAGGCTCACTAGGTAAATATACAATGTGCATGATGAAAGCACTTTCTTTTCCTTCCTTTCAAACTGTCACCAGATTACTTCACTTTCACATGTAAACACACAAGTATCTCTCTCTGTGTCTGTTTCATTTGTGATATTATGCTGTAGCTGCTGACCGTGGCACATATAGAGGTCTCAAACACTCCCACACACTTACCTGGGATACTGTAACCATTAATCACACACATAGACTCTGCCTGGAACCGGATCGAGTATTTTGTAACTGTTTTATATCCAAAGTGTTAACCTACACATCTCCTCGTGTGGAGCCCCTTCTCTGCATTTCTTCAGTGTGTATGGGTTTTTCGCCTATGTGCATTTGTGTGCATATGTGCACTGTCTGTTTGGCCAGCAGATATAGAAAGGCATATAGAAGTATAAACCCTTGAATTCATATCAATCAAACATAATATAACCTATGGCATATTCTATTAACTTTTCTCTTTCTACCCTTTGTGTTGTTTACGTTTGCTGTGTGTTTGGATGTATCTTGTTCTCTATTGGTAGCTGGGTTCGTTTCTATTGGTTATTTACTTAGGGCATTTTTACTGATCAGATAGCTATCCAATTACTGTCATGTGACCTACCAGCGTCAGTTGTGTCGCTTCACTGCCATTCATAAATCTTCTCTCATGGCCTCATGGGATAGTAAAGTGTCCTGCAAATACACACTTCAGAATCTCACCGGAAGTAGTAGGTAATCCGGGGACTTTTCGAATACTGTTTTTCAAACACTCTGTATTCGAACATACTACTCTGTTAGCGTACTATTTCCCGCACACCATATAGTAGGGAAGTATTTGATTTCGGATGCGGCACTAGATTGTAGTGTTGTCAAAAGATATTTAAAAAAATTGAAGTATTGAGCGCTGTTGAGCGGATTCGTAAACACCTCTGATTGGCCGTTGTGTTCATGCTCTCAACATATATGTCTGTGATTGGCTACAATGATCAACACACGGGACCGTTTGAAAGCACACAAAAGCGTTTTGATAGCGAGAGTGTTTGGAAGCAGGCTTCTATCAGCAGACCGGTTTGAAAGCACACGGAAGTTTGAAAGCGGGCATCTATCAGCGTACCGGTCCGGTGATATAGACGCCTGCTTTCAAAAAAGCTCCCGTGTCTATCCGTGTAAGCGCTTGGTGAAGCATTGATGTGCTCACCAGAAATGTCTGTGATTTGCTACAATGTTCAATGCTTCAAAAACATGTTGTAAATAGACATCAATGAAGCTCTTCACCGAATGCTTACACGGATAGACACGGGAGGGTTTGAAAGGAGGCGTCTATCAGCGGACCGTTCCTGCTTTCTAATCGTTTTCAAACACTTCCGTGTGCTTTCAAATGCTCCGGTTCGTTGATTATTGTAGCCAATCACAGACATATATGTTGAGCGTGTGAACACAATAGCCAATCAGAGGTGTTTACAAATATGCACAACAGCGCTCAAAGCGTCACATTTTTAAAATTTCAGTACCGACTTGTTTTCGAAGTCGGTACTTTTGACAACACTACTAGATTGTCGTTTGAGTTTAGTTAGTTTAGTTCCTTTTCCTGATGTCATTAATAATAACTTAATTAACTGCATTCAGGGCTACAGGGGTCGCATGGGAGGAGTTTGTTTTGTCAGAGACTCTTAAGGGGTCATGAGGGATTTGGGGGTGGGGAGCGGATGAGGAGACACCCCATGAGGTATAGAACATCTTGAAAAAGCAGTTGTAGGAGAATGAAATGTTTGTCAGGAAGTGGAATCATTGTTAGTTTGTATCTGCAGTTGCAAACTTATTATTATAGATTGTAGGGAACATGATAAAATGCACGTAAGCATGCTGCCCGTGGTACTGCACATTTCACATTCATTTTTGAGTTCAAAATGCTGAATATACTGCACATAGCACACACAGACACACACTTCCCTCTCCATCTCTTGTTTCTCTTCTTTTAACATACACTTATGGCTCTTGTTTTTACTGATAGCATGCAGGTGTGCCATCAATTACACACTTTCCTTCGATCTCACGCACACGCCCCACTGTCTCGCTCTCTCTCTCTCTCTCTCTCCCTGTCTGTCTCTCTGTCCCCTGTGTTGTTGGTGTCTGGGGGTAAAGGCCCTATTAGTGCCTCTGTCTGGAGCCTGGAGAAACTCTATACCCAACAGAGACGGAGAGACAGAGCAGGAGAAAAGGGGGGAAATGGGGTAACTTGATCTCTTTGGTTTGTCTATTCTATACAGAGGTCACTTGCCCAGACACGAAGCATTAATCCTTGCACACACACACGCATGGACTCATAAACACTCATTTGTCCTAAAATCCCAGAGCAGCAACATGCAATGCGATGATGTAATTCCAAGCAACAGTACACGGACACTATTGGAGCTGCCATCATGAAAATGGTGCCTATGGAATTATGGGCGGCTTCTGTCAAAGGAAAAAATGGCTACTGGCTGTTATACCCTCCGGCACAAAGATATTGTGGAGAGAGTGAGAGAGAAAGACAGAAATGGAGGGACAGGCAGACAAACAGTGTTTCAATTGAAATCAAGGATTCTGTCTTCAGGCACTGAACTTACTGTCCACTTCTCGTTTTGAGCTTTTGACTTCTGCTTATATGTCAAGAATGACATACTGGCCGTTTTATGTATTTTGGGCATTTTGACACTTTTGCAAGAGCATTTTAGCTTGAAGTGCCTAGAATATGCACTAACCACTAGACCTGGCATTCCAAAGCTATTTTGTTTTGGCTGGTTTTTTTTGGGTTTTTTTATCTGTCCTTTTCTAGGTAATGACAACTCTTTACTAACGAAAAAGTATCAGTAAATTAATACCATAATTTTTGAACATTTACCAAAGCAATTCTATGATTTTTTTTTTCTTTTTCTTTTTTCTTTATGGTATTTGTTCCTGTTTATCAACTGGTAGAGCATGGTGTTAGAAAAGTCATGGGCTGGATTCCCAGGGAATGTGTAGCTTACAGTAAGTTCACTGCAAGTCGCTCTGGAGGGAAAGTGTCTGCCACATACATAGGTGTAGTCAATTAAATGTTTTTTAGTACCATGTAAATGCCATTGTACGCGTGGTAATCATTCAGTGCCATGGTTTAATTATCACTGACTGTACCATGGCATTGGAGAGCATAGTTATAATCAGAAGGACACTTCAGCTTGGGCTTGTACAGTGAGCAGTTGTCTTCAGGATTAATTAATTGCCTGCTTTTAGCGAGCAGATGTCTGTGTGAGTGTGTGTTGTTTCTCTTTTTGTGTTTATGTGAAGTGTTCATAGTAGGGTTGGGTGATACATTAAATATTCATGATTTATTTGCAATAGTTTTGCTGGAGATGTAAAAACAATATAAAAAATTAGCAACATTGTAAATATCTTATTTGGTCATTAAAGTTGCAGATTGGTTTCCGAGATAAACCAAGTAGTATTCGCCTGGTCATGTGATCTCTGCATGCCTACAGCCATAAGGTGGCACAGGCCCTGCCCCAAATGGAACTCTAAGCCCTCGTAATCTTCCTCCGAATCCACACATTTGTGACGTAATGGCACTTTGACTGTCAGGTAGAAGTCTGCTGCGGAGCTCTCGGCAAAAACGTGGATCGAGGGCACATATCAGCCACAAAGAAGGCGCTCATGGGCACCCTTCTGAAACCTAAAAAACAAAACAACTTTTACTGATTTAACTGTGCTATTTTAAAATGCTAATTATTTCTTTATATGCATATGTTTTTCAATAGAAATAAATTACTAAGTGCACCTTTAATTTCCCAAAGAGTCATTATTTTACTAGTTTTGTAATGAGACTTCAGCAAAAATGGTGTTAGAGTTGCTAAGTTTGATTCATTCAAAGTTCTTGGGGCCATTTTACATTATATTAAAGTGTTTTAGTATAATTTAGCATATAAATGTTTCTTTTTATCACCTTGTATTATTATATCAGTACATATAGAGGGATAATGGCTTGTGTAGAAAACATGACTTAATTATGTTTTTAATATTTGATATAACTTGATTTTTACTTTTATTTTACTACTTGCTGTTAAAATTTTTGAATCCTATTAGTTACTGTGACTGGGTGAAATGATGGTTCCTCTGATTGAAAATAATCATACCAAGTTCTGTCATGAAGCTCTAGATGGCACAGGCTTAACGCAACCTGCTTACAATTACATAACGGCACACAGGGCACAAGCTGATTGGTTCCTGTTGCATCTGCAGCCAATGAGCTTGCTGCTTAACATTTAAATAGTTGGTCAGTGTTTGATGTAGCAGATTGCAGCACGCTTTCAAAATTCCTCTGATACCCTCCACCTTCCCCAGCTCCACCTGTATATATCTGCTACAGGTAATTTCATATATGCTATTGTGCAGCAGCAGTATGTCTTACATGCTCACAGCAGTGTGCCGTGTGTGTATTTGCAGTAGCAAGTCTCCGTACTTGCTCTGCAGTAGCAGCAGCAATAACAGCAGCAGTGTAGCAGATCCATTCTGCCAATACAGACTAAATCCATTACCATTGTCATATCCATTACCATGCTAAACTCTTCCAGGAGTTGTCATAATAGAAATACTTTTAAGCCATTTCAGAACAAATACATAAATATCTAGATTGTTCAAGATATTAAATATCATCAATGGCTGAAAAATATCAAGATACATTTTCTTAACTTTATTACCCAGTCGAACTGCATGCTATTGTATTGTGCCAGTGCTGCAGGGCAGCGTGTCTGACTTGCGTGGCCTGGTGATCCCCTTTTAGCCGGGGGTTTTCCTGCACGCACGGCCCCTGCGTGTGGCCTGGCCTTGGGCCAGAGCTCCAGCCTGCTCTGCCTGTGTCAGAGTCCCCAGAGGCCTGAAAGGACAAAGCTGGTCTCCATCCAGCTCTCTTAACCCCCCAACGCTGGCACCGCACAAGCTTTATCTGTGCCTCTCGCTCTCACTCTGATATCATTTCACTTTGACGGCCTGCTCTATATCTCTGGCTCGCACAACCCTCCGCACGCGCTCTGTTTTGCACAAACTGCAGCTGCAGTGGCCGCTGTGTGTGTGTCTCACACTGTGTGTGGCCTCACATCAAACTCCTAAGTATTTTGGTTAATGAATTCTTTGCCCTCACTGTATGCCCGTCTGAGTGGTACCAGCATCTAAGCTCCAGTACCGCCCCGTGCACCACCCACAGCGAGCCCCAGAGAGAGAAAGAGAGTCTGGGAGCTCAGGGTGGTTCTGGTCATGTGTGGTCTTCCATAGTGTTTTAATTAGGTTCTTCTCACTCAGATGGATCATTACCTATAATGAGTCCAAACCACAGAAACACACATACACATTTGTAATGAACACATGTATACGCATCTGCACAAAAATAAGTTTTTATGGAGAAATGCATCTTAAAATTCTTCTGTGTTTATATGTATATACACATCTGTGCTGAACTATTTGAAACATTTCAGCAGTTTACATTCCCTTTGTTACCATGTACAGAACTATTCAAAAGTTTGAGGTCAGTAAGATTTTTTTTTAAAGAATGTAATGTAATATTTGTATGCAGTATATTAGCATAAGTGATTATTATGTTACAAAAGATCTTTTTCAAATAAATGATGTTCTTTATATAAACAAACTTTATATTAATAAAAAAATGGTTTCCATAAATTAAGCAGCTCAACATTTATAATAATAAGAAATGTTTCTTGAGCACCAAATCAGCATATTAGAATGGGTCAGGTGACACTGAAGACATGAGTAATGGTGCTGAAAATTCAGCTTATACACTACCGTTCAAAAGTTTGGGATCGGTACGATTTTTAATGTTTTTAAAAGAAGTTTCGTCTGCTAACCAAGACTGCATTTATTTAATTAAAAATACAGTAAAAACAGGAATATTTTAAAATATTATTACAATTTAAAATAACTGTTTTCTATTTGAATATATTTTACAAAGTAATTTATTCCTGTTATGGTAAAGTTGAATTTTCAGCATCATTACATACATTAGTTGATTCTTCAGAAATTATTCTAATATGCTGATTTGCTGCTCAAGAAACATTTCTTATCATTATCAATGTTGAAAACAGTTGTGTACTTTTTTTTTTCAGGATTCCTTGATTAATAAAAAGTTAAAAAGAACAGCATTTATCTGAAATACAAAGCTTTTGTAACATTATACACTACCGTTCAAAAGTTTGGGGACAGTAAGAATTTTTATTTTAATTTTTTTGAAAAGAAATTAAAGAAATGAATACTTTAATTCAACAGGGATGCATTAAATCATTCAAAAGTGGCAGTAAAGACATTTATAATGTTACAAAAGATTATATTTCAAATAAATGCTGTTCTTTGGAACTTTCTATTCATCAAAGAATCCTGAAAAAAAAATATTGTACTCAAATATTTTGTACAATTGTACACAATAAATGTTTCTTGAGCAGCAAATCAGCATATTAGAATGATTTCTGAAGGATCATGTGACACTGAAGACTGGAGTAATGATGCTGAAAATTCAGCTTTGCCAACACAAGAATAAATTATATTTTCAAATAGAAAAGTTATTTTAAATTGTAATAATATTTCACAATATTACTGTTTTTACTGTATTTTTAATTAAATAAATGCAGTCTTGGTTAGCAGACGAAACTTCTTTTAAAAACATTTTTAAAAATCGTACCGATCCCAAACTTTTGAACGGTAGTGTATATATTTATAAAATATATTAAAGTAAAAAAATGTTGTTTTAATATTTCACAATATTATGCAGCATTCACATGAGAGTCTTCTTTCAAAAACATTAAAATATCTTACGACCCCAAACTTTTCAACGGTAGAGTAAATTTTGACTCTTTCTGTCATCAGTATCACAGTTACTTTAGAATCAGTGTTTACATGTACAACAAAATTCTCAAAAGATTTTCAAAAATCAGCTCGTTATGAAAACTTAATTTATGTGACAAGTCGTCACACTGAATAAGCAGAACTGTGGAAAAGGTGTTTACATGCCTAGCGAAATCGGGGCAGTAACATGACCTTACACGTCTGAGTGAGTGTCAAGTTTGTGTGTGTGTGTGTGTGTCTGTGTCTGTCTGTCTGTCTGTGTACAAAAACTTTTAAGACACCCTAAACCCTCATGACCTCTGCGTCCAGACGTTCTCCCTTCCCCCCTGGCAGTGAAACCCCCCATCCGGATTCAGCACAACATCACATAACTACACACACACACACACAACACACAGATTCCAGCAGTCACCACCCCTCCTCTCTCACTCAACACATATTTAGAAAACACTCATGCTTTATCTGCGTGTAACTTGATGACTTTTTCTACACAATATCTGCATTTGTGTGGTTTAATATAAAACAGTAAGCTCTGCATTGCAGTAATTTTGCCAAAAGAAAGGAATAGGGTTTTCACGATACCAAAATTTCAGTAGTTAATACCAAAACCAGTGAAATTTCACAATATTGGTTTTATTGTAGCAAAAACTAATATGTTTTTAAACACATTCCTTTGTCAAATCAAATAAACAGTGGTATCTTTTTTAGGGCAGGGTATTGACACAAACTTCACAATTCGATTTGGTTTTGATTCACAAGCTTTCAGTTCGATTAATTTCCAATTTCGATTCGATACAGTACAGTACATGGAAAAGTATTCTCAAGGAAACAAATATCTCTCTCAACTTAAGCTGTAAACTATACAGGGAACCCCAGTTGGTACATTACTATAATATTACGGGTTAAAATTTGCTGATTTGTATAGGCTACTTATTTTTATAATGATAACTTTTTAATGACAACAAGGGACGGTTGAATGAATGAATATGCAATACAGTGCATATATTTATAAATGCTCCTATCTAGAGTTCATTTTTCTAGCTAACTATCACATTTTTGGACACTGAATGGCTTTTCTGAGGTAAATGTAACAATATTTGTTTTATGTTTTATTGACATTTTTCTGTGATTGAAACTCTAAGCGATTACATGATACAGATTCGGTAGTTGTACTGTATCATTCAACACACCTTCTGATGTTCATTCATGTTTATTTTGTGCTGTATCTAGTATTAAAGCAGAAGAGATGATCGGTTCACGTGTGCTCTGCGCTTCCGCTTTGCTTGAACTGAGGCTGAGGCACTACAGCGATCTGTCGTGCCACATTACAGAGTGCCAAAATGGTATTTGTTTGAATTTCAAGAATCGATTAAAATTGAGAAATCAATATTTTAGTATAAGTTTTCTTAAATAAGTATTTAAATATAAGTTTTACCATAAGTTCAATCTAGCATATGTTTTCAAGTAATAATTCAAGTTAATTGAAAAATGTGTGACCAGTAGGGTTGGGTATCGTTTGAATTTGAACGATTCCGATTCCGATTCCTTGTTTCGATTCCGGTTCCTAACGATTCTCGATTCCGATTCTTTTAAGAGGCAGGGTCAAAAAAAGTTTAGGATATTTTAAATGAGCTAGCTAACCAACGGTCTTTCTGAAGGAAATAGTCTGACCTTCTCCATCAATTTTAATTCTATGAAATTTTTAATTTTTATGAACTTTACTATGAATTTCTCACAGGGCTGTTTTCAACTACAATTTAAATATCAAATCTATGAACTTGAATATAAATATTATAAATTATGAATATATTTTCACAGGGGTACACTTTCCTGAAGAGAGCTTTATTTTTGAAAACCATGAAAACACATTTACACATGAGTGTATGATGCTGCAGGTACTTGAACATGTTACCGTGCTCCCACTGATGGGCTAACCTGGTGCAGAATAGCAAATAAACAATAAGAAACAACTTGTAAAACCCAGTCCAGATTAGCAGCAGGTACAGTATAAAATCAGAAACAGTTCTTGTTTAGGAAAATGATCATATCTGCCTTCTCAGGCAGGATGCGTGAGCGTTCTGGACAGATAGTATCTCCTGCTGTGCACACATTTATTTCTACTCCATGAACTCACTTCGGTAAAGTTGGTTTTATATTCGCACATTCGGACTTCTGATAAATTCAGACTTTCCAATAAATGTGCAATAAATTAATGTTTGCGAATTTTAAGCAGCGACATGATATTGACAACCAACGATTGTCAACTTACAACATTTTTCACAGTCGATCAAAATAGGCAAGTATTGTTTTAATGGCATATTTACTTGTGAATGTCCACTGAATGTCAAATGTAGTGTGATTAACAAAGCTATTGAATACGGATGCCCGAATGTGCGAATATAAAACCAACTTTACCGAAGTCATGAACTCCGAGGTGCTTTATCATGTTCGACGTGCACCCTCCTATGCACGAAACAATCTTGCCGCAAATGTTGCATTTTGGCGAGATTTCGTTCTGTTTAAAAAAAGGGAAGCCACACTTTGGACCGCCGACGCACGCTATCCATGTTCGACTCGCTCGGTTATGCCAACACTTCCGATGGACGCTTCTTCGTTGGTGTTCAGCGGTTTCTTCTTCCAGTCGGCGGACTGTGAATCGAAACTAGGAATCGAAATTTAAACTTTTGAACGATTCCGGGAAAATCGCAAAGCTAGTCCCGGTTCCAATCGATACTCGATACTCGATACCCAAGCCTAGTGACCAGTGAGTCATTTTCTCTTTTTTTCTTCATTTAAGGCAAACCAACTGTTTTAATGCCTTGCCAAGATCAGCATTTTGACATTGAGCTGCATTTGACTAATCACACCTGCACTATTCACTAGTGAAAAAAAGTACATGTATACTTCATTACTTTTAGAAAGTGGCATTTCTATAGCCCAAACAGTAGAGCATGGTGCTGTTGAACCTTGATACCTTGAATGTAACGTATGTCGCTTTGGATAAAATAATCTACCAAATGCATAAATGTAAATGTATTCATCACCTTTGATTGTTAACTTCACTCTTGTGAATGGTGCTGCACTTCGGGATCCTGTGTGGAACTTCTGAATCACGTGAAATGATTGTGTCAATATGTGGATAAGCACGAGAGAGCACTGCCGGCCACCACAGTTTTACTGATCAGAGCACTTGGAAAATGCTTGGGTGCTTTATTAAGTGTTAAAGTGAGTCATGATGCGCTGCTATTGTAATGAATCCATCCTACTGGATATTCATGTAGTTTTTCCCTTTTTGGTTTTTAGACATTCGGGTTTGGAACGACATAAGGGTGAGTAATCGATGACAATTATCTTTTTTGGATGATCTTGTTCAGTAGAGATTGTACACTCTGACCATTTAGCAGCATCACGTGTGTGTGAGTAACTGAAATGACACAAAGGGGATTTGAATTTCAAGATAAAAGCCAAAGAAAGAGAAACTTCTTAAACTTCAGAGCCTGTTTGTCTCTCTCTCTCACATTCACTCCCTGGAGTCAGACAGGAGCGGGATGGGGGTGGGGATTAGACAAGCCGACGCCCCCTCAACCATAGGTGCCCACAGTGGGAGGGACACATATGTCTCTGTCTAATAGGTGGGCTGTGACAGAGACACCACAGTGTTTTTCAGTACTTTGATGGATGTGGCCTGAAGTGACTCAGTCTGTGGTCAGTGTTTTTGTGGTTGTGTCTCTCTTCCGCTCTATTTTTATATTTTTGGCAGGCCTTTGAACCCAAAAGGTGACTCACTCTCTTTCTATGGTCCAAAACCTGTGTGTGTGCAGTGAAGACAGAAGCAAGGGAGTTGAACACACAACCTTGCACACATTTGTAAACAGCAGCCATAAATATGCATCCGTGCACACAAAAACTCCCTGAACCCGAAAGGAAAGTCTGCAAGACTCACGTGCTGAGGCATATACAGACCAGCTGCATGTGGTTTGTGTTTGTGTATTTGACCCTTTTTCCCTTCCTCTCTCTTTTTCCCTGTCCCTCATTCTCTTTGGACTTGTTGCCTTTCCTTTCCCAAATTCCAGCAGCTATCAAAGCACTGACTGAACATCCCAACACACACACAAACTGCACATTTAGAGCAGTTCACATACTAACTCTTTTGTATTTGAGCTAAGAGAATCCAGATGCACGTGCCTGTTCACCTCTGTGTGTGTTTTGTCTTAGTGTGAGCGGTCTGTAGCTGACTCAGCTGATAGGGTCTGTAGAACAGATCCAACAGCAGTTTATTAGGTCTGTGGGCTTTCTGGGCTCACATTCAGTCCCTGCTTTTAGGAGCAAGAACGCTGAACAGTGTGCGTGTGGTTACTGTATCATGGACCTGTCATAGAGCAAAACATGGTGTTATTATTATTAATAATATTTATTAACCAGCCTACTTAAATCCTCTGTTTAAAGCTGGTATTCTTCTAATGTGAGCCGATCACAAGTGGTCAGTGCAGAACACAGGTGTAAAAAGGTTTCAGAACATAATTCGTATTAATATCAACTGATACAGTAAGTTACCGTATATAGTCATGAAATCAGAGACCCCTCCTGTTTGAAAACCTTGAGAGTTGGTCACATTGTAGATGCATGTTAGTAGCAGAGGTAAACAGCAATGTGTCTCCGTTTAACACTTGGACACTGATTGGATCACATGAGACGGATGTTAATACCAGGTGTAAACAGGGCCAAGGTCACACACACATACTGTACAAGCAATAAATGTGTATGTGAATCTGTCAAAGTCTGTTATTTGTCACATACACATAGAGCGTGGAAAAGATGGACAGAGGTACTCAAATTATTGAATGTGAGAGCATATTAATTGCATCTTTTTTTGCATGTTTATCTGTAGGATGCCCCCTAATAGTCGACGAGAAGAGGTTTAGTTGACCAAAATTGGTATTAGTTGGTTAGTCGCAGAGAAAAAAACAGGAAGTGGCAAAATCACGCAGTCTGCGACAGAAGGTGACAAACGGCCGGACATCCAAGCATTTGTTTATCATTCATCATTCATCGACCTCAAATATGGCTTATCACTTGAAACATATAGGTAGTAGCGACTTTACAGGTCTGCTCGCTCAAATGTTAACCTGGATAAATGTGTACTATTATTTGTCACGTATCCAAGTGTTTGTGTGGAGAGCACCCTTACTGAATGACATGGAGGCATTGGTGCGATTACTTGCAGTTAACTTAAAATACTTAAAAATTTTTGGTCATACAGATAAGTATAATTCAACATTCTAAACTTTAAAGCTGCAGTCTGTAAGTTTTGCCTCTTTGTCGCCATCTCTGTTTGAAGCTTGCAATTGCAGTTATTTGCGGAATTATCTTCTTTACATGGGTTGTACATCGGCAAGGCTCCTCAGCGCGGATGAATCTAATGTTTTGAGGAGAATGTTTGAAGAGAATGTTTGGCTGTCGGTCACCGCACCAGTGGATACTGTACTTCGGAATCACAAATTGTAGTCTTGGAAGTATGACCAAACTAAGAATTTTCACTGGAAAATGTCATCTGAACAAGTAACATCTGCCACTTTTGTTCTGACCAACTGAGTGAAAAAAAGCATTAAAATAAATCATGCTACCAATGGTTATTAAATCTAACGGTCACTTAGCTTGGATCACATCAAACCGTACAAATTATTATTGTTGTTATACTTTGTTCACAAAAAGTTAATGTTAACAACAAAAGCATTACGTGACTACGTGTATTTAGTGTGAATTAGCGCTACCTGTAGATTTCCATTTCTGTACAGTCTAATCTCTAAAGTTAATTTGTCATACCATACAATCCGCCATCAAAATTATGTTTAATTATTACAACTGCTGTGAGAATAGGCTATAAATGATCCGCCACCTGCACCATCCTCACATGCCATATAGCCCACTAGCTGGGACTCCTTCTTTATGTAAACAGAGAAAGAAGAACGGCGCCATGCTCAAATTTCCTGTGGAAACCCACCAGAAACACTTGAATTAGAAAACATTATTACAAGCTTACCGTTGTGAATCAGGCTAAGGTAAGGAGATAGTTTTGAGCACTTGGCTGGTTATGTACTGCAAGTCTTAATGCACAGATCTGATCTATTGACAAAAAAAAATCTGATTTTGTGTGGACTTTTGTGTTTACACATGTGCAACAAATTCTGATCTGTGTCAGATGTGAGCAAAAAAATCTGATTTTTTGTGCCAGTGTAAATGCAGCCTACTTGCCTCACAGACATGAGAAATATATCTATGGAAAGCTTGAAATGTCTAAAGCTGAAATTTTAGAAAATTCTGGCTGAAATTTTTAAAAGTGAAACTTTTAAATTAATTTAAATCCATTTAAATCTAAAACAAATATTCTCGAATTATGTAATGAAACGTTCATATAGGTGTGTCCACTACTGCGCTGATTAGACTATGTATTATATATAGGCGATTAAAGGCTCATTATTATGATTTATATCGTTCATTATTATAAACGTGCAATTAGTCAACTAATTGCTTAAATGAACGACTACTTTAGTCGAGGGCAGCCCTATTTATCTGTCTGTGTTTGTGACAAATTTGTACCCAGAAAACCTGACAAAATCTTCCAAAACCTCCATCTTCTCATCTGTAAAAACAGTATAAAAATAAACTAAATTCAGTTTTGTTTTTTATTTTAAAAATTCAGAAAGTTNGTGTGAAAGTTATTATAAAACGTTGCCTTTCTTTTATTGCTCATGTAGGGGAGAAAGGGCATAGTCACATGGGGAAGTTGTCACAAGGGAACATTTTAGGACACCCAACGTGTGTGTGTGTGTGTGTGGTCCTGGTAAACCCCATATTATGGGGACAAAATGTCCACATAAAGATGGCAATAACAGAAATCTTTGTCCTTGTGGGGACATTTTTGGTCATTAAATCAGACTAAGTGATATTTTTTGAAAATTTAAAAATGGAGAAAGTTTGTCTATGTCTATGGAACGTCCCCATAAAACATGCAAACCCAGCATATGTGTATGAGTGTGTATTTAAAGAACACATGCACACCTGTTTGCACGTATTTACATCTTTACATTCTCATATAACTCTCATGTTCACACACACACACACTTTTAAACTAACTCTGCAAGCTGTGGCTCAGGGCTAGAGGGTAAAGGTGAAAGATCAGATGGGAGAGTTGGTCACATAAAAAAGCCATGCTACTGCAGGGTCGAAAAGGTCACCTTCATAAAGGTCAAAGTTCATCCTGCCCTGTCATGCTTCAGCACGTGTCCTGAGCAGGTGTCCTAGCAACCCAGCTGAAGTGTTTGCTGAGTAAACACGCATCCGGGTGCATAAGCCCAAGCTCAACCGCACACACACACACTTTGATGTTTGGGATCCCGGTGGGTCAAGATGTGGTGGAAATATGGAGCAGATTTTTTAAAGGAAGGTTTTTTTTTTTCCTTCCTGCTTTTCCGTCTATGTGAGGTCAGAATAAATTGGTGTCTCTGATCTTTGCCACAGCAAAACAGGGAGCCGTGGGGACAGAGGCACATATGTGCTTGAATGCTTTCTCTTTTATTTGATCTGAGCAGTGTCGTATATGGATGAATACACAGATTTATTCAGTTGGGACTATGCAGGATTTATCTTATATCTGGTTTGTGCATTTACTAATGGTGATATTAAAGGTTTAGTTCACCCAAAAATGAATCTGTCATTAAGAACTCACCCTCATGTCGTTTCAAACCTGTAAGACCTTCGTTCATCTTCGGAACACAAATTAAGATATTTTTGATGAAATCCGAGAGCTTTCTGATCCACAATAGACAGCAACGCAATTACCACTTTCAAGGCTTAGAAAGGAAATAAAGACATCGTTAAAATAATCAACGTGACTACAGTGGTTCAGCCTTATTTTTATGAAGTGCACAAACAAAAAAAGAAGAAAAAAAAGACTTTATTCAACAATTTCTTATTTTCCGTGTCAGTCTCATACACTTTTCACATTGTAAACACAGTGCAGCGCTTCTGGGTTCTATGTCAGAATGCTGGCTCAGTATTGGCCGGCTCCTGCGTCGGCATCACATGCATGCGTCGTGGTGCTCATGTGAACAGCTTCAATTTATATAAAGAAATGTATATTTTTGATTAGCAAAGATACATTAAATTGATCAAAAGCGACAGGAAAGACATTTATAATGTTACAAAAGGTTGCTATTTCAAATAAATATATTTCTGTCATGACAACTCTCTGAGAGATTGGCATGATAATGGATATGGCAATGTAATGTATTTGGTCTTAGCGGAAAAGATCTGCTACGCTGCTCCTGCTGCTGCTGCAGAGCAAGTACAGAGACTTGCTACTGCCAATACATTCAGAGACATTGCTGTGAGCATGTAAGACATGCTGCTGCTGCACATATAACATACATGAAATAAACCCCATAGCGGATCTATACAGGTGGAGCTGGGGAAGGCGGAGGGTTTCTGTTTGCTGCTAACAGCAAACAATGTCAAGTATTTGAATGATTGAGCAGCAAGCTCTTTAGCCGCTAATACCACAGCAACCAATCAGCTGTGCTATGTAGATAATGATGTGATTGCTACCAAATGAGTTAAGGACCTATCAGTCAGCGCCACCTAGAGATTCATGCCAGAACTTTGTATATGTTGTTGTTATTAATATAATATAAAACATGCCTATTTATTATTTTTGACATGCTGCAACTACCGCAGTATTTTGCCAGTCCGACAAAAATGTACAAAGATTTGATGACAAGTCTGACAAGCTGCAGTCCGTAACTTTTGCCGCTCTAGCGGTGATAAACAGAACTGCATGCATCTTGCGGAAGAACATTGTAAGAACTTCTCTTTGATTATGTCTATGACGAGTCACGCAGATACTGTGCTACTCCGCAACGGTGCCAACCCGACCCAGTCTAAAACATAAACACTTATTTTAGGTATACTGTAGTGATTCAGAATAAGACAAAAACACAGTTTGGAAAATGTATTCATGATGTACTCGCTCATTATATAATTTTCGTAAATTTGAAACACAAAAAAGTTAAGGACAGCCGCTTTAAATAACTGAACAATTTAAATAGCTTAAAATGTGTGTTTGTTAAAGCACCATACTTGTTCAACTGGTCCCTAATGGCTAGTGCCCCCCAGGTAACTTGAGTTTGAGACCCCTGGGATAAACTGTGTGAAAGAAACGAGTCCTTAGAACAAAGTCTTGTGTTGCTTGAGGTTTCTCTACATGCTGTGTGCCTGTGCATGCATTTGTGTTTGCACATCTGGTTAAGTAGGTGTGCAAATGCCTTGTGCAAAACGTGTGTGTGTTTCTGCAGGCCAGTCTTGTGTTATACAGCTGTATGTGTGTGGATTTGTGTGTTGTCATCATGGTTTCTGCTGGTCTGCTGAAGTTCCTGCTGATGTTTATTGCTCAGCCTGTTTATTTATCTTATACACCACGTGAACTAGACAGTGAATATGATCACGTTTGAGTGTGTGTGTATACAAGCTATATGATTCCTCCTGCTGCTTATAGTTTTGTGTTCATGCCTGTGTTACCAGCATTACTAAAAATATCCCTTAAACTCGCTCACCTCCTCCTGCACCCCCTGCTGGATAGCCTCCCCCCGCTGTGGATCGCTCCACCCTGTCATGAAATGCACGCTACTCCTGCTGCACATTCTACATGGAGAGCAAACCAACTCCCTGCAGAACCAAAACAGGGATATTCCCAATGAGCCTGCCTTGCTGTACAATATGCAAATGAGGTGTAAAATAGTATTTTTCCCCCCTATTTGTCACATGCACACACGTGAGCAAAAGTTTTACTTTGCAACATGCTTGCTAACTTATGCTTGTATGTGTTTGTGTGTGCAACCGTAGTGCATACTTAAGTGTGCATGAAAGTCCTGTCCCAGTAAATGTTTTGATTCTTATAAGGTATATTTCCATGCGTGTGTTTTTATTCCCGTATGTGAGTGTGTGTTTGGCCAGCTGTGTGGAGGTACATTCTTTAAGCTCCAGGCGGAGGGGGGTTGGAAAACAGAGCAGGCGAATTCCAAATTCCGATTCTCCCTCTAGTCCTGTCCTAAAGGGCCAAACTGCAAACCCAACAAACTCACGTGGCTCTCTGTTTTTCTATTCTATCCATCTGTTTCTCGAATGAACAGAAGTTAGCCAACTTTAAGTTAAGAAATAGCAGAATTGGTTATTCTACAGATTAATTCTCTGCATTGTTTTAATACAATAATCTTGGGATTTTTCATACCATGATGTCATAATAACATGATACCAGCCCCGCCCCTTTTTACTCCCACTAGTCTAAACAGGAAGCACTTAGGCTCCTGTTTTTTTTGGCTTGCAAATAAACTGTTTCTTGTACTCTTTCTTCTCACTCTCGTTCTTTCTCTAACACAGATTTGGGAAATGTAAAATTTCTCAGTTGTTCGATTTAATCTAAAAGACCTTAAGAGTTTAATTTGACTGTATATTTATAGCCACCAGGTATTTGTATTTCTGTGTTGTATATAGATAACATATAAAAAGTAAGCTTGTTTACACCTTGTACTAACATCAGTCTTGGGTACTACAAATCATAAATGGACAGCAGTAAATACAGGTACACTACAGTTTAAAAGATTGAGTTTGTTAAGGGTTTTTAATGATTATGAAAGTCTCAAGATACAGTAATATTATGAAATATTGTTACAATTTGTTTTCTGTTTTAATATATTTTAAAATGTATTTTTTTCCTGTTGTGGCAAAGCTGAATTTTTTCTGATGTGCTGATTTGCTGCTGAAGAAACATTTTGTTGCTGTTGTGCAGAAACCTCATATCTCCAAAAACGCTATTTTTTAGGAAATGGGGGAAAAAAAACACTTCTTTTTTTTAAAATAATTAAACACTCCATTGTCAAAGTTGATATTGTGGTGTAATATATGGTCATACACTTACATGTGTCATTAGATTATTAACATTTTACCAAAATCATGCTTACATGGACTTACAAAGTTTTTGACCAGCGAATTTTGGAGAATTTTGTCCTTTATTAGAACGGCCGCATCTGTGGCTGTAAGTGCATCGCATTACGTTTCATTTCAACAACTTACAGTTTATAAAGTTTACTATAGCTATGTTTGCTCTCATTGTCATTTGGCCAGAATCTCATGTTATTAAAGACGAAGTGCTTCGCATAGGCTATTTAAGACAGTATTGGCTATGACTCGATGACCAATGCTAGACTAAGACACTCTTGGCTGTGTTCCACTCCAAAATGTTATGCCCTTTACTCGCTAACTTCCCTACGGAGCCCCGGACATGACATGCAGGAAAAAAATAGTAGGCTAAATCGTGTGCGCGATTTATTCATTCGTTCCCTCGATTTACTAAAACGTGCGCACGATTTACTATTTTGTTCCCTCGATTTACTAAAACGTGCGCACGATTTACTATTTTGTTCCCTCAATTTATAAATTATAAATCATGTTTTACCGACAGTTTGAGGGTCCAATGGAGGTACAAGGTTTTCATTGTTTAAATATTTTGCAAAACCAACAAACAGACGTAAAAGTTGACCAATAGTAATGATTTATGAAAAGAAAAGAAAAAAATGACGAAATGTGGAGATTTCCGGCCAACATTTTGAACCGATGATCACAAGTGGTCACAGGAGATGCATGTTAATACCTGGTGTAGACAGTGATCTGTCTCTATTGACCATTTGTGATTGATCATGGATGTTAATATCAAATGTAAACAGGGGCGTAGTGTGGTGAAAATTTTTTGCATTTTTGTAGTAAGGCAAGGGTGCACTGACACACATCCCATCAGTGTTGAAGGTATGTGTATGTTCATCAGGGCCGGCTGACTGGCAAACTAGCACATTGAATAGCACTTAACCTTCACCTCACATTCACAGTGGGAATGTGTGTGTGTCACTCTGTGTCTGTGTGCATTTTGCTGGCACGCATTAATAGATTATTGATGCACTCTTGTGATGGTTGACAGTCAGATGGAGGTGGAAATAGACCTATAATTTCACGCTGATGCCAGACAGATAACGCAAATACTAATTCATATCCTCAGATGGAAAGGATTTCTCACGGAGAGATAGAATTAGACAAAAGCAAGAATGGCTAAGAGGAAGTGATAATAGAGTTTTCTTCATAACACCTTTTTCTCTCTCTCACTCTCTCTGTCTGTCTCACCCTACTCATTTTGAACAGATGGGTTGAGGTATCAGTTTTTAATGAAAAAGGGAGTGTGAGAGTCCCGTGACCGTCTCTCACACACATACAGGCATTTAAAATCTTTGTGGAGCTCTCATACAGTCACCTAGTTTGGAATAAGATAGATGGTTCAATTTTCTTATTTCTTATTATTGAATATTGGAATAATTTCGAGTTAACATTTGTCTTTCAGAGTAAGCACATAACGCTGAGATTCTAGTTCAATTAAAGTGTATACATGCTGGACAAAGTCAAGATCAGTCATATTTTGCAGATGTATTATTTGTCTGACATTACAAAATCTGACTAGTATGATGACATTTTAAAAAGACAAATTATTGCTTTAGTCTGACTGAAATTAATCTATCGTTTAAAAGTTTGGGGTTGGTAAGATTTTTAAAAAGAAGTCTTTTGCTCACCAAGGCTGCATTTATTTGATTAAAAATACAGTGAAAACAGTGATATTGTGAAATATTATTACAATTTAAAATAAATATTTTCTTTTTTAATAAACATTCAAATGCCATTTCTTCCTGTGATGTCAAAGCTGAGTTTTCAGCATCATTACTCCAGTCTTCAGTGTCACATGATCCTTCAGAAATCATTCTAATATGCTGATTTGATGCTTAGGAAACATTTCTTATTATTATCAATGTTGAAGACAGTTGTGCTGCTCAATATTTTGGGGAAAACCATAATTATTTTTTTATTTATTTTTAATTGCTTTAATAATTGTATTATTAATATAATAATAGTACTATTATTTTGACAAGTACCTTCTATTATATAAATGATCTAATTTCTAATATATATATATATATATATTTTAAACCAAACTTTTATTTTAATGGGTTATCGAGAAGTCCTTTAATAAAGACACAAACACTAGTCAGAATCGAGAATGATTAATTTTACAGACTTAGTTTTGATTTAGTCATCCATAATTTGCATCAATGACATTCTGTGTTATACTGTAAATTTCATTTTCATGACTCCTCTGCGATTCCGTTTGTGTTTTCCAAGTCACAGAAATCATAGGGCCCTAAGTGTATTAGTGACTGTAGTGTTGTTACTAATCAACTCATAAGGATTCTAATGGGTTAACGGTGTTCATATGAATTGATTGACAGTTTTCCTAAAGAAAGTTAACTTCATTTAAAGCTATGTGAAAAGACAGAAATGGTGCATTGTGGGATGCATTATTAGGAATGTGCTGATTGGTAATTGCACACAGCTGTAGCTCATTAGATGTTAATTGCCAATTAATCAGCAGCTCCTCGTTGTGTATTTTATATAAAGAAGGGGAATAAGAAGTTGGAAATGTAGAAAAGAGGAAACAATTTGTGCTGTAAGCAGAAGAGCATGATTCTCACTTTCCTTTCCTCCTATCACAGTTTCCTTTCTCTCTGTCAACACTTGCTCTCTCTCTAACATCTCTCTGTTGGAAAAGGAAGAACAGAACAAAGAAGGGAAGGGAAACAATGTGTGTTTGTGGGTGTGGGTAGGTGGGTGGGTGTGTTTGTTGTGAAGTTCAGGTTTATCATAAAAAATATATAATAATTTTTTTTTTTTGTTATGCTTTGAAGTTAGTTAATTTATGCACACAATGCCCAGATCATTGTGGATATATGATGATAGATGAAGCTGAGCTACAGTCACATCATATAGAACTGTTAGTCTGACTTTACAATAATCAGACTGGTACATTTTAATTAACACTTAAGGGTTTACATGGCATTTAAAAAAAGATGATTTACTTGCAAAGTTGTCGTCAATTAAGGATGGAGCAGTTCAAACTATAGTCGTGTTTCCACCGCATGAACTTTCCCCAGGAACTAGGGACTTTGGGGTGGTACTCGGTGTGTTTCGACCGCAGGCACCAGGGTCTAAATGAAGTTCCGGGTAAAAATCCCCCCTCAGAAAGTCCCTGCTAGCAAGGTAGTACTTTTTCAAGTTCAGGAACTTTCGGGGGTGGGACTTGGGTGCAGAACATGGCGCTGATTGGTTGAGTTCACGCAGCATTTTGATTGGTTGACTCCACACATTTTATTTCGACCACCATTTTTAAAGGGAACTCCTGGTGTTAAGACTTGTATGGCTTAATATAACGTAAATTATGTCTCTTACTGAAATATGTAGTAGAAAACCCATGAAAGATTTGCACTCTGTCAGCTACTTACATTACTCTATGGCTATTTTTACCGCAACAGAACTCGGAATATAATATACAGTGCCACATTGTGCAGCTTTTGGTTGTAACTTTCAGTCGATGAGCCACAAGAGAAGTGATGTAAGTTTTTACTGCTTTACTAGTGATAAGAAGAGGAGAAAAGAATGGGAAGTTGTGAAGAATGTGGACGAATAAAACTTCCTAAAGAACCGCGTCTTTGGGCCTCTTTACACTTGGTCACTTCATGCATTTTCTCTGATCGGATAGGTATCCGATCGTGAAAACATCAGCTGATTTTCTATTCAGCAAGACAATGCGCAAACTGCAAATCAAACTGAAAGTAAGTCGCAGGCGCTCAAAACACAATCATCTTCATTAAAAGTAATGAGACTAAATGATCTTACCAGTGCTGTTGCCGTACTCTCTCCAATTGCGGTCTTGATTTTGAAATTAGCTGATGATCAATAAAATGCAGCTCATATTTGTTGCTTTCTGTGATGTGAACTCCATGAAATCTGCATATAGCGCTGGAATTGAAGATCGGATATATTTTGCGGAGACACATTTATGTGGCCAAGTGTAAATGCAATCGTTTTTATTAATCAGATAGCTATCCGATCAGAAAAAACGCATGAAGTGACCAGGTGTAATGTTCTCTCCACTTTAGCCCTGATGCCTTTGATTATTTTCTATATACCGATATTTTTTATATATCTATATACTCTGGGGCAACAGTATATAGTAACGCATACAAGTCTTAATATCTGCGGGGTTCCTTTTAAAACCTGATCAGCCTTTTCAATTTGAACCAGAGCGCAAAATTAGTGAGGATGAAAACATCGAAGACGTGCAATGTCTCTGTGGCTATTCGAAATACTGTTGTACAGTGTGTGTAAAAATCGTCTGATATGTAACCTGAATGTATACACACAGTTAAACATGCTGAGAAGATGCTACTGTTTTATGTGATCACAGATATCTTGTGCATCACAGCGCATGCGAGCTTTGAGGCAGTCTGTCTCAATCGAGATGTGTTAAAGATGTGTTAAAGGCTGCCCTCGACAGGCGCGGCATTTGGTTAAAGCATACACTTATATCCATTGGCAATTGTAAGCTCTTTCAGCTGTGGTCTACTAAAAGCCTCAAAGGCACCAGGACTAAAGTGAAGAGAACAAAGACGCGGATCTTTAGGAAGTTTTATTCGTCCACATTCTTGACAACTTTCTCCTCTTATCGCTAGTAAAGCAGTAAAGACTTACATCACTTCTCTTGTGAAGTGAAGTGAAGTGAAGTGAAGTGAAGTGAAGTGAAGTGAAGTGAAGTGAAGTGAAGTGAAGTGAAGTGACATGTGGCCAAGTATGGTGACCCATACTCGGAATTTGTGCTCTGCATTTAACCCATCCAAGTGCACACACACAGCAGTGCACACACACACCGTGAACACACACCCGGAGCAGTGGGCAGCCATTGCTGCGGCGCCCGGGGAGCAGTTGGGGGTACGGTGCCTTGCTCAAGGGTCTCACCTCAGTCGTGGTATTGAGGGTGGGGAGAGCGCTGGACATTCACTCCCCTCACCGACAATCCCTGCCGGACCTGAGACTCGAACCCATGACCTTTGGGTTACAAGTCCGACTCTCTATCCATTAGGCCACGACTGCCCCCAAAGACGATGATTGTGGCTCATCGTCTGAAAATTACAACCAAAATCTGCACAATGTGGCATTGTATATTATATTCCGAGTTCTGTTGTGGGAAAAATAGCCATAGAGTAATGTAAGTAACTGACAGAGTGCAACCATTTGACGACATCGACAACGCAAACAAAATGGCGCCGCCCATTGTCCAAATATGTTATGGATCTTTCATGGGTTTTCTACTACATATTTCAGTAAGAGACAAAATTTACGTAATATTAAGCCATACAAGTCTTAACACCAGGGGTTCCCTTTAAAAGTCTGTTGCGGTGCGTACAGTAAGAGTTGTTTGCTATACGAATCAACAGTGGAGTTTGAGGCTGATTTGGGGCCTGGAGAAGTTTTGACATGCCCTGACATTTGTGCTTTTTTCAGTTGTTCATAAACATATAAATGACACAAGTGTCATTACACTGTATTCAGCACAAACTAGGCTACAATAATATGTGAGGAACATGTATGTACATGTTTGTGTTTTTGAAGGAATAACATTTATGCGTGGTTATTGAAAAAACAAAAAACTTAAGTCACTGAAATAAGGCCAAAAAAAGGATAGTAAATCTGTGTTTACAATACTTTAGGGTATTGGAGGTTGTAGACTAGAGTTTTTGCTTCAGAATTATGTAAAAATTATGCTGACTACTCTTTCATTTATAACAATATATTGATTTAGTTTTTGTAAGACACTTTTTGCCAAGGAACACAGTATGTGTGGAGGCATGAGTCATCATGAATAATGATGAATAATGGCTCATTCTCACCTGAGAAGACAAAAGAATTGAATAATAATGAGCTGAAATGACTTGCATATTAATGAGGCATTTCAGTCAGGTAGGCTGTGAAAAAAACCTTCTGTGATGTCTTAAGCTCATCATGGTATATGAAACATACAGAAAAATATTATTACAATATAAAGTAATGGTTTTATATTATACTTTAAAATATGATGTATTTCTGTGATGCAAAGAGTCTGAATATAGGCTTTTAGTTTAAAAGCATGCACATTTGGAGAAATATTGGATTCTCATATGTTTATGTCAATTTTCTATACAGAGGAGTTATATTTATTTAATATTCAATGTCATTACTATGAGCGCTGGTGTTTTCAATTCATACTTGCAGTCGGAGGGCGCTCTCTGTGCATTTTTAGTCCACAAATTCATCTAAAGAAGAAGAGGCTATTCCATGAATGGTGTTTTCAATTCATACTGCAGCCGGAGGGCGCTAAAGAAACAAAAACTCATCTAAAATTCATCTATAGAAGAAAAGTAAAAAGGAGCTAACTGGCTAACCATGGCTTTTACACCCAGATAAACACTTTTGAAGATAATAAATACACGATTGAAACTATGTCTGCATGTATTGACTGAATTTGCCTCTGAATAGCGCTGGCTCCGTGGGCGTGGCCGCATTAGCGGATAATGAGCTGAATCACAGACTTCTGACATGGCTCTCTTCTCATACAGATTACATAAACACAGAATGTTTGTTTTCGATTTGACTTACACGATTTAAAACCTGACATTTCAACGTTTTTTTAGACACAAGTGTCATTTTTTAGTCATTAGTATTCACTAAGTTACAGTTCATTTTCTGAGAACTATCAGATTGGAGTTCGTTCAGAGGGAGACGAGAGATCACGCATCATGTTAGTTTTCTTTATTTTACAAAAAGCACAACATTTTGTTTTTACTCTGAGTGTATACAAATAAAAGATGACATTCTATAGTTTCAATTGATATATTACTTATGTCTCTATGACAAAAAATGACGGAGTATTTTAAGTCTGTTTTGCTGCAATGTGAAAAAAAAACTGCAAAACGCGCATGTGCGTTTTCAGACCTCAGACAATAGAGCTTGGTCTTCTTATTTAAATTTCCTAGAATGATGATATGAAGAAGGGGTGGATTAATTTTGTCTCTAAAGTGATATCATGCTACACCGGATAGTTTTACAAACTTTAATCAGACAGCTGGGATTCACTGATTATCCGCTGTTTTTGGTGAATGTGGCTGAACACCGACAACCGATGATATGGGGCCGGACAGAGTCTCAACAGTCGGCAGTACGTGCCTTCCCACCAATGAGTGTATGTTGCCGTATGTGCTTATGTTATAATTAGTAGGTAGTCCACAGTAACTCTACTCAGTCAAATGTTTATTATTATTATTATTATTTGTTTAGTTACATAACTCTACAAAGGACTTTGATAACACCAGCATTCCCTGACATACATTTATACACACTCTCTTCACTTTTGTCTATTGGCCGAGAGTCAAATATTTCACTTCTCGTTGGCACACTGCCACATTTCTCCAGTAATAAATCAATACAATTGAAATTATGTAACGCTTAGGCCAATGGCACTGTGAACGATAGTATATGTGGCTTTATTTGGCTTCTGAATTATCTCTCCTCCCTCCTTTCCTCTCTGAGCAAGATTTTTAGAATAACTTTCATCTTTATTGGATCATGGGAATGGAATTCATGAAAGAACGCTAAAAATAGCTTGAAACAGCATCAGTGTATCAGGAGACAGCTTTTTTTATGTGTGTGTGTTTCTACTTTATTACTGAACAATGTAAGCATGACTTCTTTGCACTAAGTTAGCAGGTTTTCCATCCAGCCTACTTTTTCGAGTCTCGCAGTGGAACGTTTTTTGCTACACGTGGATATCCTCTGCTGTCCCCATTGAAGGGTGTGTGTGCTTGAGGCTGATTTGAGGTGACACAAAAAGGAAAAAAGTTACAGCACAAAACAGCTGTTTTCTTCTTTTTTTTCTCTTTCTCTCTCCCACACATTGAACACACACACACACAAATGCGTATCTCACACATTCCCACCCATTTCACTGGTGATGTACGCATCCAAATGAGATCATACATAAACACCCCTAGCTTCTTGTTTTCAACTGGATTTAGTCATCCAACCACAGAAATTCTGATCTATATGTGATTTATCAAATCAGCTGTAAATTGATCATTTCTGGCATTCTCACTGACGAGTTGCAGCTAACAGTTATGTAGGTTTTTCAATGGTTGATGCCTTTTTATCGAGAGAGCGTGATGCAGACGTACTCTACCATTCAAAAGTTTAGGGTCAGTAAGCAGCACAACTGTTTTCAACATTGATAATAATAATAAATGTTTCTTGAGGACCAAATCAGCATATTAGAATGATTTCTGAAGGATCATGTGACACTGAAGACTGAAGTAATGACTGCTGGAAATTCAGCTTTGTCATAACATGAATAAGTTACATTTTAAAATATATTCAAATAGAAAACAGTGTGTAATAATATTTCACAATATTACTCATTTTACTGTATTTTTCATCAAATAAATGCAGCCTTGGTGGCGGTACCACAGTGGCCAAGTAATGTAATCGTGTACAGCCGAACATGGTGTAACACTGGTAACACCGACTACTACAGCAAGCCTAGTTTGCACTGCTAATTGGCCAAATGACAGAAGTAACTGCCAGATGTTGCTATTTTTAACCTAATACTGACTGACCCACTCTTTGAAATGTTGTCCATTCGACTACTTTTTGATCTTTTCCTACATTTTCTGTATGTTTTTTGACCGAAATGTTGAGTATGTTGCATACTTGGTTAGCTAAAATATTTTATAAACGAACATGCAAGGTAAGTGTATAACTTTTTAAATAATGGGCATCTGCAGAAATCTGTTCCACATTCTGGTGCAGATTCATGATGCACTTAGATTCTGAGATGACCCAGAAATATTGGAAGGGAATGAGAGAATGAAATATAGTAAATGGATCCCTTCCGCTCTCAGATCCCTTCTATCTGACACACAGGGAGGGAGGGTGAGAACGAGGCTAAGAGAGAGAGAGGTGACAGAGNNNGGGGACGGGGGGAGGGGCTGTTTAGAGCGAGAGAAGTGAAAAAAACGAAGAGAGGCAGGCTGGCCTATAGCGGGGGTTGGGCTTAAGCTCTGTGTGTGTATGTGTGTGTGTGTGTGTGTGTGAGAGACCAGCTCCTTTCCTCTCTTTGTTTGACTACTGAGTGGAAAAAAGCAGAGAGAAAGAGTGTGTGTGTGTGAGTGAGAGAGAGAGAGGGAGAGAGAGAGAGAGAGGAAAGCAGAGAAAGGAGAACGAGGGAGACACACTCTTTTTCTTTGGCTAAAAAAAGAAGGAATTCTGTTTTGTTTGGAGCTGGAATTCTGCATCCTCTTGACTGTGTCAGCTTTTGGATGGTGTGTTTTTGTTTGCAAGCCCTGCTGCCGGTGTGTGTGTGTGCGTGCATGCGTGTTTGTGTGTGTGAGGGGGGCAGGTAGTCAAGCCTGCAGCTGGTTAAAGGGAAAATAAGCTGAGATTTTACCGAACAGACCGAACGAGCAGCTCTCAGTGTGGAATTACCTCAGAGACGCAGGGAATAACATTGGGAAACACGGTAAGACATGCAGCTCCCTCTATCCACCGTTGGCCGCTCTGTTTCTTTGTGCTTCCAGCAGGGCATTTAAACTGAACTCGTGAAAGTATCCAGGCTGCGTTTGGACAGCTCAGCAGAATAAAAACACACACTAGGCGGAGAGCGAGAGAAAGTTGCGCTGCTTTTTCCAGTCGGAATGCTGCACAAAGGAAGCTTGTTGTATGTACTTAGTCCAGCTCGCTCTGTTTATGATCTGCCTGTCACACACACTCGCTACTGCAAAAAAAGCGAAGATAAAACAGAAATGCCTATTCTGTTTCCAGTGTCTCCTTTCCTCACATCCATATGGAAAAGCAGGATGTATAGCTGATCGTTCCTGACAAGATTTCTGTTCTGTTAGTGACTCTTGTTGAGTTTGTGTAATTGTTTTGCAGGTTTGTGTGTTGTCTGTTGTGGTTATGGATTATGTGTTAGTTGAGAACTAGAGTAAAACCCCGGCGGCGTGAGTGTGTGAACCTCTGCTTCCTCCTGGCTGTGTGTCCGTCTCACACAACCCACATCCATTACCGGCATCCTGGAGTGTTTCGATCAATCAAGAGTCATTGTGCGTATGTGTGTGTGTGTTGCTGGGCGTGTATCTGTTGGCTCCGCCCCTCATTAAAGCTCTCCGCTAAGATAAAGAAACACAAAACATTGCCGGAAGAGCACACTTCATCATTGTCATCAGGAGATCTGTAAAACAATCTCACGTCTTCATCTGTCAGTATTCGGTTTCTCCATTCCTCAATGGTTCTCCACCGGAAGAACATCCTCTTTCTCTCTCTCTTTCTCATTCTCTCTATCTCCTTCCTCACCCCGTCCATCAGCGCAAGAGCAAATTGTGACTGTCTGCCCTGAAACGCATTTGGCAAAGTGTCTCCGGTGCCTGTTTTCATCAGCGTGTGTGTGTGTCCCGGCGCCCTCAGGCCGCTTTTGCTTTTAGCCTACATTCATGTTTGAGTTCCACTCTGCTGTTTAAGCCAGAGCACAATCCAACTCTGTTAGCATTTGTGGTGTGAGGACTGTTATTACCCATAATGCCATGGTGATTAGCAGTGTGCTAATCTATTCATTAGCTGCTAATCTAATTGTCAGCACTGGTAATGATCGGACTGTTTGTGTTTTTCTGAAGTAGTCTTGAAGTCGTTTATGTCAAAATACAGTTGTTTATCCTAGCTAATTTAGCATTTGCCAACCACTGTCATCAAAAAAAAGTGACAAAAATTATAATTTTTCTGAAAGGTTTTACAATGTTACCAATATTATTTTGTTTAGAGTGGTGAAAAACTAATTGCTATGGTATTTTGCCTGAAACCCTGTATTTGGTACCCGGATGAAAAACCAGCCTAAGATGGTTTGCTGGTCTAATCTGGTTTAAGCTGGTCTCCTAGACTGGCCTAGCTGGAGTTTAGCTAATTTAGCTTAGACTTCTCAGCCTGACTAGCTGAAGTGTCCAAAACGTCTCTAAAACCAGACCGGGAGACCATCAAATCATCTTAGACTCGTTTAGGTAGTTTTTTCCAGGTTTATGTCCTGATGATGTTGGCTTTGACTCTATTATAAGCTCTCTCTTTACTCCCTGTGATGGGCATTTGTTCTTCTGCAGATGTGGTGAGGGTATGTGTGTCCCCTGAACCCCACCCCCCAGGACAGGCCTGGCTGAACGGGGGATTGTGCATTCATTGGAATGGAGAGAGAGAGAGAGAGAAGGGAGGTAGGAATGATTGAGTGGGCTGCCTGGAGAAGAAAAGGAGACGGATAGAGAGGGATGGGGGAGGGGAAATGTTGCTTGGCTGGTGTTATGCTCTTTGGTTGAAGGAGGAGAGGGGGAGGTGGTTAAGGTATAGACACCCAGCTGGTTAGTTCGAGAAAAAGAGATGTATAGACATCATGGGACGAGAAAACGTACTGATTGCTGGAGATCAAGTCAAATGTTCTTAAGTTGGAGAGAAAACACAAACATCATGTGATTGGAACTATTTGCACAGAGAAAAAATGCTTATAAACAATACTAACATGCATAGAATTAACCTGATATTAATACTAGTCAGTGCAATGGAACTTCATAAAATAACCATATCCATCCATCCATCTCTTGGTCTGTCTGTCTGTTTATCGTTCTATCCATCATTCTGTTTCTAGAATAGAATCAAGTCTACAATTTGACACTACTGTTGTTGTAAGTGTGTTTTTAATAATACTTCAGCATGGCAGTTGCTGCTTCTGTGAATTGTGTTAGGATGGAAGTGCTGACAGTGCACATGGTTTCTTGGGGAGATCATTTTTGATTTGTTTTGTTTGGTAAATTTTTTTGATGTCAGAGATGGGAGGATAGATGTGGACAGTATATCTGTCTCTGTTTTCTCAGACTCAGGTGTTTTCTCTCTCACACACACTCTCATAAATTCCTTATTATCGTTAGCGTGCAACTCGATCACTCCAAACACACACCTGTGTTCCTACGCCTCCTTTGTCTCACTTGGGTCCCTTGGGAATGAGGTGGTACTGACATGCACATGCACACACTCTCTTGAGTAAACAACCAAAGATGTTTTTCCTGGAATATCGAGTTTATTTATATTTAACAGCATCTTTGGTCTCTTGCATCGATGCTACAGTGCTTTTTTGCCTTTTGGATCCAGGCAGATCTATTCTATACTGTCATTCAGTGTTAAAGGGATAGTTCACCCAAAAATTTGATGTTTATCTGCTTACCCCCAGCGCATCCCAGATGTAGGTGACTTTGTTTCTTCAGTAGAACACAAATGATGATTTTTAACTCCAAACCGTTGCCGTCTGTCAGTCGTATAATGCATGTCAATGGGAACTCCATCTATAAGAGTCAAAAAAACATGCACAGACAAATCCGAATTAAACCCTGCGGCTCGTGACGACACATTGATGTCCTAAGACACGAAACGATCGGTTTGTGCGTGAAACCGAACAGTATTTATGTAATTTTTTACCTCTAATACACCACTATGTCCAACTGCCTTGAGCATCCGGTGTGTGAGGTCTGAAAACGCGCTCTGATGCCTGAAGTGATCTCTCGCACGTATACGTCAATGAGTGCGAGAGATCACTTATGGCGTCAGGGTGCATTCAGACCTCACACACCCTTTAATGGAGTGTTTATAAGGAAAGTAAAAATACACATACAGATTGAATGACATGAAGTTTAACCCGTAATATGGTCTCAAAATCACAATGCACTGCATTGTAAATCTAAGAATACATACCTCATAACTTCCAGAATCAATTTCATCTATGTTTAATGTTTAATACGCATGGGAGCAGGATTTTAGTTCAGTCATTTTTAAGTGTGGGCGGGGCTACCTGCTAAGAACTGACACTTGGAAGGGATAGATTTGATTGCTTTTCATCACAGTGTTACTGGGAAGAGATGCTGAAGTCCCTCAAGTGAAAAAATATTTTTCATAGAGGTTTAAGAAAGGCAAAGTAGGGGATTCAGACCAAATTAAACACTCATAAACAAAAATACAGACTGTGGTCAAATCTTGGTGAGTGTGTGTGTGTTTTCTGTTGGCTTTAATTCTCTGTTTGTATGTCTTTGATCTGCCTCTGTTGTTCTTTTCATTCTCTCTGCCTCCTCCTCTCTATATTTGTCTGCTGACTAACCAAAATACTGTCTTGTTAAACTTTAATTGATTTCTGCTTGTGTGTCAGTCTTCTGTACAGTATTCCCACGTCTCATCAGCCGGGTGCTATTGAAATGTTTTTGGAATAGGGCTGCATGATATATATCGTTTCAGCATCAACATTACGATGTGCGCATCCGCGATAGTCACATCGCAGGATTTGCGATGTAAGGTAAGTAGGGATAGTAGTTGATCTGTTATCCGTACGAACCAGGACACATGATTCGGAACGCATGAGATTTGCAGATTACTGTGAGTTTAAACTCTCAGAACTGAATTCCATTCCCCTTCTTGTCTTTTTGTCCTTGAATGGACAAATACACGCAAAATTGTCAAAATTCCCTTCTGGTCGAGTATCCTTGTAAACACAGTCGCTTATGTCTAAAATGAAAATATACAGTTGAGAAAGAAAACTAATGCTTATTATATTGGATCCGTGCATTAGGTCTTAAAAGTGACAGCAGCCTAATATTTCTGTCATTAATATTAATCAAACAACAAAAGAGAAAGAGAAAATCACATTTGTAGCTTTAACAAAGATTAATTAAATATAATTTATACAGTGTTATTTTACATTTGATTATTCAATTTCTCTACCTTAATACTGTTTAGACTTACATGAAAAACATAGGCTAAAGCACTGTTTATTTCATTTGTATCTTTGTTCCTTAGTATTTATCTATGCTTACAATTTTTTTATTATTTTCTGTGCAGATGCACTCCCCTACAAAATCACCCCAATCATTCTAGAATGATTTATTCTTTCCAAACACAGCTATTCATGTCATCTGGTGAAATAGTTTCCATATTGCAGAAAAACTAAATAATGTCAGTTTTTTTCCAGTATAGTGCAGCCCCATTTTGGAACATCACACACCTGTTTCAGTAGGAACCATGTGATCAATGAAATAATCGAACACTCCGAAATTTAGCTTTCTGCAAAGTGCATTATGGGGCATGACCCTTCTGTGACCCCTGGGAGTGATCGATGGGCGTTTCGCATTACTTAAATGGAGTCATGTGACTGAGCGATAGAGTTCCACCATCAATGGGTGAAATGGCATCCGGCCAATCGATGGCCAAGATCATAGCGATATGGAGAGAGAGAAAGGTCATCTCAGGGTCAAAAGTGTGTATTTGAGCTTGCTTTCGGTACCCATTTCTTCATTGTTCTGCCATCACTCTGTGTCCTCCCTCTTCTCTCTCTCTTTCTGTCCTCTGTAATACCATTAAGTGAGTGCCCTCCTTCTAACCCAGTTCTCCAGTGAGCTTTGACCTCTTGTGTAAGGTGCGTATGTTGGTGAGAGAGAGATTTTAAACTGTACTCTGAGCTGTTGTGTAAGGTCTGTAGGTTAAGGTGTATGTGTTTGTGTTCGTGTTGTGTAAGGCACCACATTAGTGTATCTGTGAGGTACGCGATAAGAACTGGAGCCGTTCAGGCTGCACAGCGCTGAGATTCTCTGCAGGTCTGTATGAGATTTAGTGCCTTTCTCTGGACTGTGATCTGTGCGTGTGTGTGTATGTGTGTTTGCTCTGCCTCTGCTGCGTTTCACACTCCAGCAGCCTGATCCATTTCCTGTAGATGAGGGAGCCTGTATAGACGACCCCCATGTGTGTCTGTGTGTGTTTGTGTGTCTTGTTGCAGTCAAAGCCATTGTTGATGTTGTAATTGATTTCTCACTGCTCTTGTTTCTGTAGTGTGAGACGTCTGGAGTGCTAATTCATCTGGCTTAAAGGGTGTGTGTTTATAAATGTGTTTTATGAATGAGTATTGGTTTTGTAGATGAAGTTAAATTTGTCTTTCTGCCACATAATAAATTGGCCATTTGTCTTTATCTTTTGCCCTTGGTTTCCAGTTCACCTGCATGAAAAGTGTTAGGCCAGAAACATTACAAGCATGCGTGAACTCAGACACGAGCATTTAGCTAACACATTTCTAACATGCAGCCTGATTGAAGATTTTGTTCTGCGCTCAAATACTTGCGAAGCTTGTTTCAGGCCTAAACACTCCGGCTCCTTTCATTTAGTTTTAAATTTAAGTAACATTTTATTTTTAACAAAACTCTTATGCTGCGTACTAAATCAAATACTTCTCTGCTATATAGTATGCAAAAAACAGTACACCAAAAGAGTAGTATGTCTGAAAACATTGAATTCGAAAAACAGTAGGCGAAAAGTACCTGGATGACCTACTACTTCCGGCGAGATGCTGGAATGCGTATTCATTAGACACTGTGCTATGCCATGAGGCTGTAGGAAAGGATTTATGAATGGCAGTAGGGATGTGCCATATTAAAATGTCTCCACGGTCTGCCTTTAAAGAAAGATTGTAGTATCGTGGTACTGCACTCATTCTGTCCGTTTCAGTTCTGGCACCTCCGTCCCAATGTACTGTAACGTGACGTACATTCACATCACGTGTTTAACAATGCAGAGGTAGGATGACACTCACATGACATTGCAGTTCTTCGCTATCACCAGTTTATTATTTGCATACATTTTAAATCCTTGCCCGTTAAACTTTTTTTTTGCATACTATTTTGACATAAGCTTTTCTGAGCGCGAAGCACACGCACACTAAAAGCCTGTCACAGTGCGAGTACTGAACTAAGTTCTCTTTTGCCTCTCATTGCGCTTAAACTGAACACAAGGTTTACATAAACAGTCGGTTATATCTTAATTGAAAGTAAACAGCTGTGAGAAAATAGGATGTGTATCTGTATTGTAGCCTATATTAGATCCGTGCATTCGGTCTTAAAGTGACAGCAGCCTAATAAACCTGCTGCTGTCTGTGTCATTAATGTTAATCAAATAGCAAAAGACAAAGAGAAAATCACTTACTGCTCTTTAAGCACAAAACCATGATGAAACAGAAGTAGCAACAGATCTTGTCTTACATATTGTGACACGCATCCAAACGAATTATTGATAAAGAAAAAATATAGGACAGGGACTTTTTGTTTTTATCCATCAGTTGCAGTACCACTGGATTTTGAGATGTGGCTGTTGCACTCGAAAGTGAATGCAAACTTACAGTCGATTTAGGAGGAGTAGGTTTTAAATTAACTAAATGGCATATGTTATCACAGAGAAATCTGTGGTTTTCACCAAAAGATCCTGTTGTGACATTTTGGTTAAACATTAAAAGGTCAAAAAATGAAACATACATGGATGAATCATTCACAATAAGATTGATAACATATATTTGCAGAATAGGGTGAATTTTCATCGCATGCCGACTTGAAACTGATTGGCTTGCTGCTTTCAAGACTATCTACTCATTCCCACTTTCAAGACTATCTACTCATTCATTTTGACAAAATAATAAATGGCAAATAATGTAGCACTGGCCTGAAACACTCACACTGGTCATCAGTCCGTCCTTATTGTTGAGCCCTGAAAAGTGCCTGAATGCACCCCATGATTTGGAAACAGGGCTCTGTTTTATGGTGTAAGCTGATGTTGTAATGTGATTCTTTGTTCTAAGATCACAATAATACCAATCTGTTTATAGAGACACTTAGTAGCTCTTAGTTGTGAGGTGGCATCATGAATAAGATGGAGAAAGAGAAAAGAAAGGCAGGTTTTGGGAGTTGATGTTTAGATGCTGCATACTCTCTGAATCATTCTGTGTGTGTGTGAGCTGGCGTGGACATGTTACCACCTTCAGTGCGGCAGGTGCGAGATATGAGGAGTGTGTAGAGCTGATCCCATTTGTTTTTAGCAACAGTATCACAGGCAACTGTGGACGTTGCTTTCATTGAATGTTTATGTGGAGCCATTTGCTCGCAGCTATAGTGGCGTCCCCTGCTGTGTGTGTATGTAAGTGTGTGTGAGCATTCGTGTGCTCTAGTTAAGAATAAATAGAACAGCAGTGTGATTTCACACCCCTCCTCCTCTCCTCCCATCCCCCTCCTCTCCCTCTTTCGCTCTCTTCAGCATCAGTGCATCTGTGTCATGTCACAGGGTTCTGCCGTCCCAGAGTAACCCACCTCTCCCTCTCTCACACTAAACACCCGCTTTTTCTCTCGCTCGCTCTCTATACATCATCATCTCTTCTTATATATTTGCACTTACTGTATACATACACACACCTCTTTGATATGACAACATCTGTCAAACGTGCATATTTAAAATATATTTAGTTTGTCTTTTTCTTTGTCATCAGCCCTGATCACACACATGCACACACATGCATCACATATTTCTGTGTTATGTATACATGTACATGTGTGGAAGACGAGAGGGAGCACAAAAGGCTTTTGTATGCTAATGTGTGTGTTTGTGCAGCCTCAGGCTCCTCCCCCAGGGAGAGACGGACAGGTGTGGAACAGATTGAGTTCTGCCTCATCAGCGCTGTACACACACACACACACATTCATGAATACACCTGCACGCTGACAAACAGTAATACACACCAACTGAACACAAAGCATGCAATGCAATTAATGTGCGCATACATAAACAAAAAACATACTGTTGAATTTGTTGTATTTGCTGTTTGTGTAAATCATAGTTATTGCAATTCTAAAAATTTTGTTCCAATTCTCAAAATCGATTGGCTGAGCATTCCCAGAGTGCTGATATTTCCAACATTTTATTGTCATTGATTCATTTATTCAACTGATTTGTTTAACCCTGATTTATTAAAGGTATAGGGTTAGGACGAAAAGGAGGTAAATACCCGATTGTTAACTGACCCTATGTTGTAATGTGTGCTCTCACGTGATATTAAACATGGTTTCTTCATTTTGCAGTCAAAACGGAATCAAAACATCAGAACGAAACTCCCAGAATCCCTCTCAACATCCCCACATCTCACTGAATTTCTCCTGCTCTGTCTTTTTCTTAATTTGATTTCTCTTCCTCTTTTGCAGACATTATCACATACTTCATCATGCTTTAAATTTGTGGCATTTTAGAGTGTTTGTGACTTTGTGCATTTCTAAGTGTTTCTATAAACACAAATTAGTATAATTTGAGTACATGTTGCTATATGAAGTGTTGCCTAAGTATAAGTGTGAGAATGTGTGTGTTGATGTTTGTCGGTGTGTTGTTCTTTGCTTGTGTGTGTGTGTGTGCGTGTGTGTGTGTGTGTGTGGTCTTGTGGTGGTTCAGAGACACCATGTGTGGATCATATGTGAGTTAAGTGCACTTTTGTGTGAATGTGAATTTTATAAACAGATGGACTTACTGATGAATACAACACACCTCTAAGCCCACACACTCACACAGACATATATAATATAAAGTACATACATGCAAGCACGGCCTTAAACAAATTTTGTAAGTTGTTGTTTTGCATACATAAAACATTAGTCATTTAAATGTAATCATATTCCCAAGTATCAAATTAAGATACATAATGGCAACACATTTTATAATTTAAAAAAAAATTCAAATTTTGTCATCAGTTACCTTCATGTTGTTCCGAACATGTATAACTGTAGAACCAAAGAAAAAAATTCCATACAATAAAAAGTCAATGCTGTCCTTATATATTCCAGAAATGAAAGTTATACAGGTTTAGAACAACATGAGGTAACGAACGACACAAGTAAATGTTGACAGACTTTTCATTTTGGTGAACTGTCCCTTTAAGGCATATTTATGCCTGTGTAACTCTACAACCAAGAAAAAATATCTATTTGAACTATGATATAAAAAAAAAAAGCATGTTATGAACAGACACTGATTTACAGGCTATAAAACATTCAGACCTAATCTCTGCCTTTGTACGCCTTTACCCCTGTGAGACATGGTAAAGCAACTTTTACAGGTTACAAATGTATACACAGTTTCAATGATGTTTTTGACAGAGTAGAAAAGCTAGTCACCATTAAACACTGAAGACTATATTTGCTGTGTTTGGTGTGGCGTATAATGACAGTCTGCACTGTCTGTCTGTGCTAGTCGTCTGCACTGGCCGGGCAGGAACTGAAGTCAGTAAAGAAATGCTGGTCCAAAAGTCTTGTTCACCTCTGATCTGTTTAACCGTGAGATTGATTTACACAAGAAGTTGATCCCTCAGGGTTTAGTATTCATTTGTGTGAGTTTGTAATGGAGAAGGTGGAGAAACATGTGTGAGCCTGTTTGTTGAGCTTCAGCATGTTTTTACCTGACTGACTGACTGATGTTCTTGTTGCTGGCTCTGTGTGTGTGTGTGTGTGTGTGTGTGTGTGTGTGTGTGTGTTTTTGTGTGTTTTTGTGACATATCAGGACACAAATGTGTATAATGACATGGGTATGACATAGGTATTACAAAAAGAGGTGACTTATGAGGACATTACCCATGTTCCCACTTTTCATAAGGCTAATAAATCATACAGAATGAATTTTTGTGAGAAAGTAAAAGTGTGCACAGTTTCCTGTGATGGTTAGGTTTAGGGGTAGGGGTAGTGTAGGGAGATAGAAAATACAGTTTGTACAGTATAAAAACCATTATGCCTATGGAATGTCCCCACAATTCACAAAAACGAACGTGCGCGTGTGTGTGTGTGTGTGTGTGTGTGTGCGTGTGTGTGTGTGTGTGTGTGTGTGTGTAGTCTGGCTGTCTGTGAATGTAGATGGAAAGTCGTTTATTGAACTTTGTAAGGGAAAAACAGAAAATGGCTGTTTTGTTGTGGGCTGCTGTCTGTTTCTCTTTCTCAGGCTACTGTTATGTGGTCAGCTGCGTGTGTGTGGTTGAAAGAGACCAACAGAAATGCACCACACCCTCATGAATGACTGACAGATGTTCAAAGACATTTTAAATATTCATGAGAGCGTTCACATGCACTTCCAGACCCTCTTAAGAGAGTCTGTGTTTAGCAGGATCCCTGCTTGGCTTTGTTGGTTACTGTTTAGACAATAGTGTGTGTGTGGGTACAGGTTTGCATGTGGGTAATTTTCGCAAACCATACATGGCTGAATCTGACCTTTTCGTGCGACGTGTGGCAAAAGTTCACTAAACCAAATCTTCATTGTGGTTTCTGCACCCCGCCCACCTCCCTGCACACCCACACACACACGACTGATCTCAATCATAACCACACGGGTGCACGCAGACTAGTGGGCAGCAACCTGATAGACCAAAACAAAAAAATGGACTTGCAGACGTAAGCAGGATCATGATTTGACCTGGTATCACTGTCTCTGTAAGACTTTCTGTAACATTCTGGTTCAACAGTACACGTGCAACGGCGAGGTTGTGGGTTTGAATCCCAGGGGAACGTAGGTACTTAAAAAAATGTTTACCTTGAATACCGTTAAAAGTATCTGCTGAATGATCATGAAGATTTGATGATGTACAATAGTTTCAATATTTCGGGCTGCTTAAGTTGCTTAAGCGGTTACTGTTACAATTGTTCATACTGTCACGTTTTTTGTAATTTTAACGCAGTGGAAGAAAATGAACAATAAACAAATACAGACAGTAAATAAGTTGTAGAAGCATATATGGTGGAACGGCAGTGATACGATCAAACCCCTAACCATAAAGATCAAACTTTGAACTTGTTCCACACCATGTGTGCTCACATTTTAGCATTTGACAAACACTTTTTTTTTTTATCCAAGATGACCTACATTGCATTCAGGGTATGTTTTGCTAATGTCTTGCTCTGTTTGAGGAACACAAACAATACTCACAGCAATGAATGCGATCTCAAATGAGCTTGAAGGGTTAATTCACAGAATGAAAATTCTGTCATTTGTTACTCACCCTCGTGTCGTTCTACATCCGTAAGACCATCGTTCATCTTCGCAACACAAATTAAGATCTTTTTGATGAAGTCTGAGAGGTTTCTGTCTCTCCATAGAGATCCAACGCACTTACCACTCCAAGATCCAGACAGGTAGGAAAAAGACATTATTAAAGTACTCCATGTGACTCCAGTGGCTTAAACTAAATTTTATGAACCAACATGAGTGCTTTGTTTGTGCAAAAAAAACACATAATTTACAACTTTATTTACAAAACAATATTATCCAAAGTGTGTTCACGCAACAATGTCAGCTCTCACGTGAACATAACACGCATGCGTCTTGAAGCTCTCGTGAACACTCACGCATATACGTGCAAGTCTGAACACATCTCGCATGCGTCGTGAAGCTCTCGTGAATGTGCGTTGCAGATCAATATTTTTGCAAATAAAGTGGTACATTATGTTGTTTTGCCCAAACAAAGCACTCACGTCGCTTCATAAAACTTAGGTTAAACCACTCAAGTCACATGCAGTACTTTAATAATGTCATTCCTACCTTTCTGGACCTTGAAAGTGGTAGTTGCGTTGGATCTCAGAGACAGAAACCTCTCAGACTTCATCAAAAAGGTCTTAATATGTGTTCCAAAAATTAACGAAGGTCTTACTGATGAAGAACAACACGAAGGTGAGTAATAAATGACAGAATTTTCATTTTTGGGTGAACTAACCCTTTAAGCAAAGGTGTGTGGTTACTTTTTAAAGCAATCTGACTTGCAGTGTTTGTGGTCCATGGAGTACAATCCTCTTTAAACTTGCAATGAGGGATGCACTCAAACTTTAGGACCCGATTGCGAAGGATTAACTTTTTTTAAGGGTTTGTTGGAATTGGCTGCAGAATATCATTGATACTTTGGTAGATTCTTTTGATCAGTAAACTGCCTATCAACAACTTTAAACTTTTATTAATTAATATAGCACATTTAAAAACAGCTTTGTTACCCAAAGTGCTTCACAGACATTTCAAAAGGAGTGTATAAAACTCAAATATAAAAGATAAAAACATACCTACACACGAATACCCAATTACATTATCGTGACTACACACTCAAAGACAATTACTCAGGGACTTCTTCCTTCAAAAGCTATGTTAAAGAGATATTTTTTTGACTGCGACCTAAAAACTTCTATAGATGGAGCCTGCCGAATATAGAGTGGAAGACTGTTCCACAATTTAGGAGCAACTACTGAAAAAGCTCAATCACCCTTTGACTTCTTCATTGAACAAGGGACTGCCAACAGCAGTTGATCTGACGATCTCAATGTCCTAGCCGATGTATAAAATCCTAAAAGGGTTACTAATATAAATAGGCAAAATGTTGTGAAGAGCTTTAAAAACCATTAATAAAATCTTAAAATCTATCCTATACTGAACAGGCAACCAATGAAGAGATAACCCTGGAGTAATGTGGTCCCCTTTTTTTTTGAACCAGTCAGAAGCCTAGCTGCCGCATTCTGTACAAGCTGCAAACGAGATACTTGTTGTTGACTGATCCCTGCATAGAGGGAATTGCAGTAATACAACCCATAATACCTTAGTAACCACCTTGAAAATCCTAGCAACTTCTTAACAACGCCTTGGCAACTACACACAACACTCTTTTGTCCTTGGCACAGGCACATTTTCTTCAAAAAGTAATTTGCATGTCCGTGCTCACGTGAATGTTGTAGTCTGCGTGAGTGTGTTTTGTGTGTACACTTATGGGTATGTGGTCTATTGTCCCAACACGAGGAGCAGCTCTTAGTCATACAGTGACTAACCATTAGAACAGCTGAATACAGTACCTTCCATTCACGCAAAACAAGCTCACACATGAACGTACGACACTTAGACTTCCACACTGCAAGACTCATAAAAGCGGTGCACGCTTGCAGGTCTTTGTCAGTGTGAGTGTCGGTCACAGGGAGCAGGTGTGGTAAGAAGTTTGGTTAGGTAAGTAAAGTGATATAACCTCAATGCTCTATAACACAGAATGTTGATAAAACTGTGTCACAGCTTTTAACTGTCCAGGTTTGAGGCCTCCAGGGGTGGAAAAGCTTTTCAGGCATAGTTACTGTTTTACTCAAATGTTTTGACTAGTAGCTCAGGGGTAATTGTAAATGCATGTGGGGGAAATCTTGTTTTAGTTGAATAGTGTGTCTGTAAGTCAGGTTTTGCCTAGAATAGTAAAATCTGAAATTGCTTAAATTCTGGGGAGCAGCTAACACTGTACATGAGGAAAACAGCTTAATGTATTAAATAATGACTTAATGAGAATATACAAATGCAATAGTTTTTTGTGAAGAAAAGATTTTGGGATAAGGGACAGAATATATTGTTATCTCACAAATAGAAGCCAGTATCATTCCTACATGATACAAATGTTCCTGTTGGCATTTTCTGGAGATTAAAACAATTGAAGAACAGGTTTAGTGTGTCTCTGTGTTTTCTCTTTGGTTCTGGATGAGTGGCACTGTACAGTAAATGTTCTGTATTGCCGTGTCTCCTTTTCACCTTTTCACTGATTACAGGGTGTGCGCAATATCATTGTTTGGTAATCCACTACGGTAGGTTCATTGACAGCCAAAACCTCTGCTTTTTGAGTTACCGCAATTCTGATATCTTATTGACAGTTGGAGGTGTACGGAACAGGCGGGTTGTGTTGAGTCACAGAAGTGTAAAACGTGCTGGGCAAAATGAGTGATGAGTGTGTGTTCAGTAGGTCATTGTGTTTGTGTTGCACATGCCCCAGCTGCTGTACATACAATAGGGAAAAGAAAAGGCTCTGCGGGTAAATCCAGCTAAACCTGGTAAACCATCTTAGATAAGCAACAAACCAGCTGGCCAGTTTAAAGTCGCAATGAAACGCAAGTAGTGACATTGCATTGACTTTTCCTCTGTATTGTGACGTACATCCCAGTGTAAAAAAGAAAAAGTGTTCATTGGGTACAGTATACTGCTTTTGCCTACATTAGGATAGGAAGCTGGTTTGTGGAGCATGGGCATTGGTTGACCAGCTAGAAACTTTCATTTTGTCTCTCTTTACGCTCAGCCTGTCTCTCACTTTCACTCTCTCTCATCTGTCTCAGGAACACTTTGATTCTGGGTGTCACACTGTCCCTCTTAGACTTGCGTTTTCTCATGTTTGTTTGGTCTGTGTGTCTGTGTCCTCTTATAATCCTCTCTTTACCTTCAGAGAGTAGATTAGTCCTCTGTCTTTTGGTAGTAGAGATAGACACTGGCATTTTCTCATCTAAATCCTGTAAACTCCCCCTCACTGTGACCTTTGAGCTCATGGAGTCTTTCAGGGTTCAGAGTGACATTTAAAATGAAGCACTAGATGTTAGCTATGAGATTTGCTTTCAGGGTTTGATTCCAGAAAAGATATCAGTTTTTTCATCTCTGTCTGTCTCTCACTATCACTATCTTAGTTATCAGTAAGGTTATTATTAAAGCCAGTTGTAAACTGGATTGCTGTGTTTTAATTTTCATCCTGATTTGAAAATCAATTTCATTTCTTAGTAATAGCGGTGCTTGCTAAGGCAGTTGTGCCGTTTCCTGATTTTTAAGTGCATTGGGTTTCACTGCGTGATTGTGTTGACTTTTTGCAGTCGTTGCTGCAGGGCTATGTTAAACTCAGCAGCTGTCTACCTGCAGGGGTGCGACCTTTTAACATTATGGTCATAAGTCAAGCGGTCTAACCACTTCTGTTTTATAGCCATCAATAAACAAATAAACCCACTTTATCTTGACCAAAAATTGCTGTTGTTTTTATATTAGAGAGAGAAAGGGCTTAAGTGGGGCCTTAAAATGTTTCCCCTCAAGCTACAGTTTTGGGTAGAAACAGAGAGAGAGGGTGGAGAACAGGTGAAAGTCAAAAATAAAACCGTTCCAAGGTAATTCACAGTAAAGACTCAACAGTAAGGATTTTTTTTTTTTCATCCTAGTTGGGAAATTAGTTCATTTGTTTTTTCTTGGCCTGCCAGCATTTCCACAAAATGACCACAAAAATGACACATTATACCGTATATCTTAAAAATGTTATCTTTAATTATTTGTATATGTTCCTAAAATAATATTCATATTTCTTATTAAATTGAAATAATTTATCGCTGCATTCATTCATGAACTGAGACGCGGAGCTGATCACGTGCTGATCGCAGCATAAACAGTCTTTTGCGATTTGATAAGGATACAAAGCCTTATCGCACTTTTGATTTTAGTTAGTTTGGCAGCAATGCCGCAAAACACAACATTTTATGTTATTATGAGAGTTTAAATATATTTTCGGGCTGCCGCAGTCTAGTTAATGAATGCGAAGCACTGAAATCTGTTTGTGCCGGTCAATGTTGATATTGTGGCGGGCCGACACAAATAAATCAATGTAAGAGGAACACTGCATGCACTCTTTAACAGCTAAAACTACAGCGTTACGTTGGAATTCGCACTTGTCTTCTGTGAACTTGTCTTCTTTGATTTGATTGGCCATCTCAATCATTTTGACATTGACAAACACTGTTAGACCGCTGAGGCAGAGCAGCCTAAAATAATTTTAAAAACTTTTTATCATCCCGAGTACTAACAATTATGGGTGGCTTGTTCACCTCAGTGTTTATGGTACTGCAGTTAGCAGTACTGATTTTTTATATTGTTCCTCCCATGTCCTGATAGGGCAGTTACAGTTCCCCTACTATTTATGTGGGGCATTCACTTTCAAAATCAATTGGCATGGACTCATACGTGTCATTCATACGTGTGTGTATGTGGGGTAGATGTGGGCACTGTAGGCGGAGGTGGGAGTTAACCCTCTGAATGAACCATTCATCTACATGTGTGGCAGCTGTGACAACTAGTGAACCCTAGTGCTGACTCAGTGTGGAGTGGGAGCAGAGTGTTGGTCTAAAGGCCGCTGTCTGTTCTCACACACATACCACTCATTTCTGCCATTGCACATCTGACAGTTCTACGTATTTCAGTTCTGTATATTCGTGTGTTCAGGATTGTGCTGTGCTCGTGGGAACGCTGCTATATTTAGCTGCCGTGTGAGAACGGGAGACTGAGCTCTGTCCCTCCCTGATTATAAGGCCAGAGCAATTGGAACTACAAGCCCTCCTCTGGAATTAAAGTACTCAAAAACATGCACATATCTCTTGGAATCGAGTGTAATAGCAGCAGTATGTTAGTGTAATGGCACACATGAGCACAATGAGTGGGTGTGTGTGGGAGAGATCACAGGGCGTCACACCCTGGTCACAGTGGTCATATCCCTTCTTCCTGTCTGCCGTATCCTATTATTTGGTCGTAGCCACACACAAAATTCTAAATAGCAAAGATACAGTGGTGTGAATGTGAATGTACAGAGGGTTGTGTATCCTATAAAAAAGAAAATTTAATATTTTCTTCACTGTTTCCCAAAGAACGTATTCGCACATCTGCTGTTGTCGACGTTTTCCTGGTTTTGGTAGGCGATGTGCTCAGTGCTGCTTACGTCCTG
>RJVU01042551.1:2709368-2743499 GCA_003731715.1 Anabarilius grahami
CTGTGATGGTTAGGTTTAGGGGTAGGGGTAGTGTAGGGGGATAGAAAATACGGTTTGTACAGTATAAAAACCATTACGCCTATGGAATGTCCCCACAATTCACAAAAACGAACATATGTGTATGTGTGTGTGGGCATGTTTTTGTGAAATATCAGGACACAAATGTGTATAATGACATGGGTATGACATAGGTATTACAAGGAGAGGGTGACTTATGAGGACATTACCCATGTCCCCACTTTTCAAAAGGCTTATAAATCATACAGAATGAGTTTTTGTGAGAAAGTAAAAGTGTGCAGTTTCCTGTGATGGTTAGGTTTAGGGGTAGGGGTAGTGTAGGGGGATAGAAAATATGGTTTGTACAGTATAAAAACCATTACGCCTATGGAATGTCCCCACAATTCACAAAAACTAACATGTGTGTGTGCGTGTGTGTGCGTGTGCGTGTGCGCGTGCGTGATGTCCTTCCGCTGCTGTCCAAGAGGCCTGGTTCCCGTGACACACTCCCGTGGTTTAGCTGGCCTGTTTTGTCTCGATGCCACTGATGTAACCTTGCTAAATATAACGTGCTGATCACACACACGCATGTGGCGTCTGTTCACCATTAAATGGACATACCATGCTGTCCTCACACATTGTCGAGAAACATCCTGACATGGCAGATGGCATTAGTTTCTTTAAAAAAAAACTAAAAAAAAAAACTACACAGTCGTGACTTAAGTCAGAAAATAGTGGATAACTCTTGTCTTGTCTTGTCCAGTCTTCTCCACTGTTTCTTTTTCTTTCTTTCTTTTTGTTTTGTTTTAGTTCAGCACTTCTTGATCCATCTGTTATGTCTGTCCTATTTTTACTCCTCTTTGGTTTACAGTTCTCGTCCACCACTCAGTTCATTATTCTCTGTGAAATCATACAAAAAATTAAAAATAAAACTAGGTTATTTTTTCATGTCCTGAATAATGTAGTTGTCCAATTGTTTTTAGTTCAACTGAACATCAGATTCAAGTTTATTTTTGTCTATAATTTTTTTTTGTTTTGTAATGCCATAATAATAATAGTAATAATAATAATGATAATGTTATTATTATTGTTTTTTTATTTACATAGCATAAAATTTAACTCAACATATTACAAAATCAACTAATAATAAAAACAATTGTTATCGTCATCATTATTACCACATTATTATTATTATTTACATGGCATAACATTTAAATCAACAGATTACAAAAGCAAATAATAATATTTTTTAACAACAACAATTATTATTTTTATTATTATTAGCCCCATATCTACTGAATAGCATGTCCTAAGGCTATATATGGTATGAAGTACTTTACTTGAATGGGTGAGGAGAGGGAGTCTTGGGTGAACATTTTTGTCGATTATTTTTATATGATGAGGCGTGATTATCGTGTTCTGTCTTATTAATAGTTAGAAGGCGGAACTGCTGTCCCGGGTGGCCGTGAGAGTAGGACAGTCACGAGTCCGCCTTAAATAAGACAGCAGGCGAAGACGCACCAGTTTGCGCTGTCAGGGAATTCCGGGGCCGCGTGCGCTGACGTCAGGATTCTGGAGGGCGGCGCCGAGGAGAGAGAGAGAGAACGAGCTCGAGCGTGCGCCTCTGTGTCGAGCGGTTACGCGCACAGCCAGGGCTGTGTGTCTCTTTAAAAAACCCCAGAGCCGCTCAGCGCAACTCGATCCCTGCCTTAACACACAGACATAGCTCTGTGCTCGCTACAGAGAGAGAATACTTACCCAACGACAACATTAAATATCAGCAACACACCCTCTGCGGAGAGACACAACTGACTTTTTGGCGTTTAAACCGAAGGATTTAAGAAAACGAACGATTTTGCGGATTACTATTGTTGTTATTCAGCCTGGTCGGACTGCTATATTCCTCTACACGCCAAGGAGTAGTTACGGATAAACTGCGCTCGCGACATTCACCGGTACTGACAGGAATTTTAGTCCCACATTCGTGTTTTAGCCCTTGTTTTTGTTCTCAGGCAGCGTCGACGCGACGCTTCTGCATTTTATTCCCGCAGCGTTTATAACAAAAGCGCCGCCTGTAATTCAAGCTTCTTTATATGTGATCACTCATAATTAAATCATTTCACATGTTGACAGCTCTCTAGTTTACTACAACTGACTTCTCAAACCAGATCTAAGGAAACCTAAAAGATGTCCTCGTTTGTTCTCCAACAGATCCCGTCTAACTTTTGGGAGCACTAGTGGACACGCAAGCTGAACGAGTTTTACTACTAAGGGTAAGTCAGCTATCTCTTTTTCCAATTGTTTTGTAGTTGTTATCCCCATGGTAAACTCGTGACTACTTAAAAGTTTAGTGTAGTCCGTGACTGAAAGTAATTACACTCTTTATTACAGGGTAGCAACAGTCTGTGTGAATGAAAGCGTTGTAGTAACGGTGACCGGAAGATCAGCGCTCATTCCCCACGCGCATTAACTCTTTACTGTCCACAACCTCATGGCTTTGAGACAATGAATGGCCTTTTGTTTTTAGACAAATATAATCTTTGAACAAATCAAAGCACGGTTTAATTCTCGGGCGTTTGATACTGTAATATATGGCTGTGTTGTGTGAGTGGGGTGTTCAGGGAGAAATTGTTTAGGTTGTAGCGTCTCAGTCCCACGTGTGTCCGGATGGAGGGGGGCTGGGTTCACTGTGTAAACTGACCTGGCCCATCCCCACAGTGGGATGTGGCAAACAAACATTTTAATTTAGAATAACTAATATATATATATATAATATTTAAAAACATCAAAAAAAAACGTTTTTGTTTTACATAAATCTTGATGACCTTGTTACAGTCATGAGTGTCAAAAGAGGTCTTCTGTTATGATTTTTCTGTCAAATGATAGAAAAATGGCTCTCTTACATGTTTTAAGAATCATTAACAAAAGACTGCCAAACTGCGTATAACGCTATTTGTTTTTTATATTCTATTATACAATATTTATTTGACATTTATTTTTGAATAACTTAAATTCAAACCAAAAAAGAGCATCACTTCATTGACCCATTTGATAGTAATGTGATCCACTGCTCTTTGTTTGACACGTGAGGGCAGGGCTCTGCTGCGGGATGTGCAGAGCTGGGCAGTCTCGTAAAGTTGAATGGATTACTTCAGCCTGCTCGTGCTCAACTGAATGTGTCTGCCTGAAAAGAAATCATTTGCATCATTTTCTACAACAAGCCTGCAGCCCTGCCTGGGGGTGGGGTGTTTTTCTCTTAATCTTTGCATGTGCGTTTGAACATATTCCGCTGTCTGAGTTAAGGGAATATGCAGGGGAAATTTCACTAACACACTATGAGCAATATTTGTGTTGACGTTGAATAAACATTGCCGACAGCATTCGAAATTACAGTGAAACAGTTAGGTGTTTGTTGCTTGAGAGTGTCTGGGGAGCAAGTTGGGACACTGCATTTTACGGGCGGTCATAAACACCCGTGGAATAAATACGAGGGTGTATGGGGGACAGGAAGATCCCTTTGAAGATGGACTTCCGATCAATTAGCAAGACTGACATGAAAACAGAGAGGCTGCATTTGTTTCGCTTTGAAGTTGTGGGGCGTAAATGTTGAGAGCGCAGCAGCTGCTGAGACTCCATCCTCCTCAGATCAGCGGGTGTTTTGAATCAACCGCCTGATTGCAACGTCACTGCCCCTTTATTGTGATGATGTAAACCTGTGTTAAAGCTATAAGCCAGACTGAAATAAGAAACAAAAGTTGGTGTGAATATATAAACATTCTGTCACTAGTTGTTGAAAGTGTGTATGAGAATAAGTGAGGGCATTCTTTTGAGTAGGGACGTCCAATACGTACGTAAACTGTTGTTTTGAAGCACAGTTGAGTCATGACCTGAAAGAATCGCTGAATCATTGTTTTGAGACGAACCATTTGAAAGAACCGATTCACAGAAATGAGTCGATCTTCCCATCATTAATTTTGAGTGACGATAGAACAGTTTGTCAGGGTGTGTTTGTGATGTGAATTTGGTGAATTTTATCCTAACAGGTGGAGAGAAGAATGGTGTAGGTTTTACACTTTGTGCGTGTGCATGTGACAGAAAGGAATGATGTATTATGTAGGTCAGTTGGCTCGTTGGAGTGCTTAGTCAACGTACGCTTATCACTGTAGCCCTTGATGATGACACTGAGCCGGGTTTGCGTGAGTGTGGATATTCTGGTATTTCAGGACTGGCCAAATGAAAGAAAAAAAAGGATGTAGGCTGTAAAATCCTCCTCGTTCATTCCATTGAGCTCTAACAGTTGCATGTGGGAGTTTTTCCCATGTCAGGACCGTACTTTTGTGGTAAAAGGAAGTGATGTAGGCGAGTTAAAGGAATTTCACTAGAGGAAGTGTGCGAGTCTGTGAACGTGTTGTTATTAAGCATGATGCGTTAGTCTTGGTTGGTGTAATTAAAGGCAACAAGTAAGAAAAGTAGTTTAATACTGTTTGACAACACATTTTTCCCTTCTGACTGGCTTGTTTTTTCCTTTGTCATCTCACACTGTTATCTGTTATCTCACACTTTGGCAGAAAACCAGAGTGAGGGGAAAAGGGAAAGTGAGTAAAAGAAAGGGAGGAGTAATGAAACTAGAGTGGGTGTGGATGAGAGGAATGGAGAGGGGAGAGAGAGAGTGGTGGGAAACAAAAAAGATCAGTCATGTTTCTGTGACTCAGTCAGATGTTTTTTGGATAGAGTGAGCAGCCAGGATGCAACACACAGATCGCTGATGTGCGTCATAATGTGGGGTGGGGTGGGGTGGTGGGGTTGACTGTTTGTTTTCCTCTATCGCAAACATCTTGTTTTCTCTCTATCTAACTTTAAAGTCATATTTTCCATGTGTTTATGGTCTGTAACTTTTATCATATTTCAATTATGGAATGTTTTAGATGCCAGACGTGACTCTCCATCCCACTCTGTTGGATCCCTCTCCAACTTTGTTGAGCTTCAGACATGAGTGTTTCCATTCGCCGCCACAGCAGCTAGTTGCCATATTAACCTGGGAGCCAGCTTGTTTGTGATTGATCCTTTTTGTTACTAATAACTTATAAGTGTGCCTGTTTTGTTTGTCTAATGCATTACTGGCTTCTGGGAAATGAGGAGTTTGAATGTAGGAGGGGACTTTTGGGGGCTAATGAGACACAAACAAGACCGAGATGTTCAAGGTTTGACTGTTCCAGTAATGAAAAGCTCACATGTTTTGATGGCTACAGAGAAAGGTTATTTCTAGTACTTCATATTCATAATGTTAAAAGACGATGAAAGAGCTAACTCGTGTTTCCTGACATCTCACAATGACACGGTGACACATTTGTACAGTCTGTGCGGCCGAGCACATTAAAAGTTTTCTCGCAGATGGCTGTGCAGACGCACTCCAGACTTTCATGTCTAGCAGACGTTCGCATACTGAGTCACTGCCATTCACGCACAGCACTCGTCTTTCAGCTTTTTGCCATTTGGGCTGTGTGTGTTGTGTAATGTGCTGGCACGTCAGTCACTCTTTCTGTTCCTTAAAAGTTTTACTCTACTTCTCAGAGGAAGCATTACACAAGTTGACTGACCCAGACAGAAACACGTCAAAAACATCTGCCGAGCTTGAGGAGACTTAACAGGATGAGAAACTAGACACCTAACCAATCCTTGTTTTTATTTGCCTTCCCATTCATAAATACATACACACAGAATATGTTCCACAGGATGTTACCTCATTCCTCTCAGTCTCTTTTAAGACACCCTCCCCTCTATTGAGAGGCCCACTTCCTGTTGCTCTGACGACAACTTCCTGTCTTATCATATCTGTTCTGCTTTCTTTAATCTCACATGTTGGTATTCACATTTCCAGACAAACACACAAGCAAAATGTTCCCTGACCATCTAGATGGAGATATCAAGATATCTTAAGGCCCGTTCATATCAAGATATGTCATACAACAACTATAACGATAACTATATTAATGTCCGTACCAGCGGACAATATTGTTCTGTATATTGCAAGCACGCCCTGCAGTTTTGTCATCTGCCACTTTAAATGCTCAAGCTCTTTAAACCAGGATGGATTCTGATTGGCTGTTAATGTTTTTAACATTCATCAGCTGGACTCTGCTATTCTTTTATATTTAAAGCAATTTTTAGAACTGTATCTTTATGGTTATTGTTAATTATCGTCCTTGGTCTGAACAGGCATTTAGGTCGATCTCTTACATTTCTCTTAAACTTTAAAGGGTAAAGGAACATGTTTCATAACATAGGTCTTAAAGTTGACGTGAAATGAAAATTCACTCTAAGGCATGTTATTGACCTTATTGGGAACAAATCATACATGCATATTTTTTTTTATTTATTTATAGATTAATTTTTTAATTAGAATATCATAACTTAATCTTTCGGTGACCGACTTCTCTCTGGTGAATTATGCCAGACTTCTCCAATTAATTAGTCTGCTTAAACTCCACCTGTATTCTTAAAATTGACTACAAGCTTGCATTCAGACCTGCCTACATCCATTCAATGACCGATGGATACAAACACGTGCAAAATCCATGATGTATGTCACAACATGGAAGAAAAGATCTTTTGCCACTTCCATTTCATTGCAACTTTGAAGTCAAAGTTGTTTTGGACATTTGACATCTGTGAATATGAACTAGGGACTATATTGGCCACCATATTGGTATCGGCCGATATATGTTCATTTTTAATGTTATCGTTATCGGCCTGATAAGAAAATTTACCCGATATTTTAAAGCCGATTAAATAATGGATTATTTCCTTTAGCTGAGACACTTCAGATACACACTGTCTGCCATTATGGTTTTGAATTGCTTGAAATATGATAGAAATCGCTTCAAAAAGGAAAATATTGTTACAAAATTTTATGGTGAGACTTTTTTTTTTGTAATCAGGATCTCAAATTATATAATTTTGATTTAAAATTTTTGGCCAATATATCGGTTATCGGCTTTTAAATATAAAGAATTATCGGTTATTGGGATCGGCCAAAATTTTCATATCGATGGGTGCATCCCTAAAATGAACACATTAGTGATAATTTGACACAATTCACTCTACCTCTGAAATGGTCTAGTAGCCAATGATCAAGATCACTAAATCTTTTTTTGTTTTTCATTGAATATTCTTTTTTCATTCAGAAAAATGACACATTATGGAAGTAAAATGGTTTGTGAATGGCATTTATGTTGACTTCTCCTTTTATGAGTAACATCACTGTCAGTAATCACCTCGTTCAAGGTAATGACTAAGGGTGTTTTCTCAGCAGTGCTCACCACAGTGACAGCATGGGTGTTTACTCTCTTAACAGGACATGACCACTATAGTTACTAAGAAAAGCATCATGTTTCTCTTTGAGACGAGTCATACTGTGACTGACACCTGAATTCAAGATTCTATTCACTTTTAATATGCTGATTTTGGTGTCACATCAGGATTGAAAGTGAGTATTCAGATTAGGGTCACCTGAGTGTCCCTCCCTACTAATAAGACAAGGTTTCCTCAACATTTTTATACAACACAAATCCTCCCTGGTTTATATATTAGCCTACATATTTATTTATTTATTAACAGCTGATACCAGATGTACAACAGCACATTCATTTAAACATGCACTTTGCATATGCAGTGAATGTGAATATGAATATTTAGTGTTTATTGAACATCAATATCATATCAATGCCTTTGATGTCAGTGCTTATCATTAAACGCTCCATCCCGATGGATTTATTGCCTGTCTGGCAAACATAAATCAGCAGTGTTGAACTAAGTTGAGGGCAATGACATGAAAACGAGAGCAGGGAAAACAATCATGGTCTCTGCATAGAATCCAGTTGTGATATTCTGAAAGCGTAATGGGGCCAGTTGTGAAAGGTTTTATTGTAGTGTTATTTTTGGAAGGGTGGTGCAAGGTTGAGGGAAGGTTGTCGCAAAGTTACATGTGGGTGAGGGCTTGGCCAGAGTGTCATCTAGAAGCGAGCATGTGTGTGTGTCCTCAGCTGAACTCCCTCTCTGGATCAGGATGTACACTCTGTTGCTCGTGCGCATGTTTGTGTGGAGGCTATGAGTGTGGGCTTGAAAGGCAGCGACGCCATTGTGACGATTCAGTCTTGCATCATTGGCAGAGGCAGACACACACAGAGGGAAAAGGAACAGACGCAAGCCTATGGTGACGTTGTGTTTCCTTGTACCTCTGAGTGTGATCTTTATCTGAGGTGGGTTATATAATGACCAAATGTGAGCGCTCACCCACAGGCTCTTCCGCTGTCCCCCTTTGCTCACTGAGGAACATTCCAGCTCTCCCATTTCCCCAGTTCCTCTCCTCTACCTATCTGTTTTCCCTCTCCAGGCTTACACCGCAATTCCTTGATTCCATTCCATGTCGTTCTTTTCTGTATACTTGTGTCCTCAGCTGTTTTGGCTCTCCGAGTAGCTTTGTGGTAGTTTCTGGCAGGAATGAGGATGGTGTCTTCATTCTGAGGGATGACATCTTTCAACAACCCGTAGCACTATTTAAAAAATAATCTCCTTCTCTTGGTATTGTTTTCACATTGCCATGTTACTGATGTCAGTCCTTTATTCATTCAAAAGCAAATCATTACTTGAATCAATTTTGGGATTTTTTTTTTTTTTAGAGAAAGTACACATCACTTCAGATGTCAAATCTTTTGGTCCAGCTGTATGGTTGGTTAGTTGACACGGTTGTTTCCTGAAGGGTTTTTTTTGTTGTAGTTTGATTGGACAGGGTTGGTTGGAGACGCCCACAGATTTAGCCCTCAATTGGTTTGGTGTTTTTAGGTGCTCATCTGGTAAGTGTGACGACCAAGCCAGTGACTGGAATAGTTGTTTGATGTTTGTTGTTATGGGGATTTTTATCAAGCTGAGGGTCGACGTGGGGGTGAATGGGGGAATTTTCTAATTATGATGTCATCGTTGTAACATTTAAAAATCAAAAGGGATTTGAAATTTAAATTACTTCCAAAGTTTTTGAACCTAAGTATGAGGAAATACACATTGCATTTCTAGAAAACAGCTCTTCTTGGTTGTAGCATGAACGCAAATGCAGATACGACGACTTACAATAAACCAATAACCACACAACCACATTCACTTTTATAATCAATTGCACCGCAAGCCAACTGTTTTCTCCAGTCTGATCAACGTCAGTGAGTTTTGGTAAAACCCACTGTAATTTTACAGTGCATATGTTTGTGCATATGTGTTTATCGATGACGGCACACTTTCAGAAATTCCCGATGCCGTGACTGAGGTGGGCGTCCCCGATCACCTGACCGTAAAGACTGCGCAAGAGAAAGGGGGCAGAGTCTGGGTTGTGGGGTAAGCCCTTTCCATGGTTGAGTCACGGGAGTTCCCCATTTAGCTGCTGTTATCAGACCTAGTGTGTGCGTGTTTCGATTTCTCTCTCTTACAATAAGTTTTAATAAGAATCAGTTTCGGAGTGCTGTATTGTTTCCACGTTACTAGAAATCTATATTACTAGTATTGAAAAACATATTCTCGTAAAAGCAAAGCAAAAGCAGTATGATATGGGAGATGCAGAAATGTAGTATAGGGAAGTTTCGGTTCGCATTTTTGTGCGTTGTAATAGTATGAATACACACTGAAAAAATATGATTCATGCCACTACCCACTACCCAACTATCTTGGCAGTCTTCAAACTTTTTAGACACAAATTTTAGCATTAGTTGAAAGTAAGACTTTATACTGTATTTTTGTTTAGCACATATTTTACGTTTCACTAAAATGTTTGGGTTTGTTGTTTAAGCATGGCCCATAAGCATGGGGGGGGTTCTCTTGTTCGCTGTTTTTCTAGGAAGATCTGGCAATACAAATGAGTCGAGGCTCTTTCCCTGTCTCTCTAAATTACTGAACTGTGTGTACAGATTAGGATTAAGCATTAAAAGGTGAATTGCCAACCAAATTTAGCTGCAGTAAGTACGTGGCCTATATTAGAGGTCTGCAGTTCCCGCGGCTCTCCCGCGGGAACCACAGGACCTGATCAGATTTCTTGCGGCGTGGAATTAAATTTCCGAATGAAAGACTGTAGCGGTCAGTAACTCTGGTGTACTTAGTTTGGACTAGAGCGGGAGCTCTGACAATAGCCTGGCCACTCCCGACATCCTTAGACAACAGCGCATCTGCGCTTGAACTTGAAGTGAACAAAACTTTCTACAGTGGTGGCGGTCACACAGTTTCTAGTTCCCTGCCCTGAGCAACCTGACAAGATATGTTCTTTGCATCCCAGCCACGAGTACACCTTCAGAGAGGACATTCATCCTTTGTGGTCGGATTTTGGAGGAGAGACGTTTGCTACTGAAACTTTTGTCAGTCAGCAACATTCTGTTCTTGCATGGATGTTTAAAAAAAAAAAGAGATTTTATTTTTTTTTATGTATATTTCTCTTGCTAAAAACATGCAAATATACCAACCCCTGAAAACACTTTATCTACACTGTATTCCTGATGGAGTGTTTTTCCCAAGCTACAGTTTTCATATGTGATAGTTGGCTTTCCACACCAATACGTCTCTATGGGAGCCAGGCCTGTGTTTATTCAAACACCTCCCCACAATAACTCTCACCATTGTGTGTGAGAGCCAGTATCATGGATTTCCTCTCACTGTTGTCCTGCTCACCAGTGTTGCAGACAAGTGACGTTTATTTTTATTCTAAAATATGTATGATATTAATAATTATATTAAATTATTATATAATAATAATTATTATTATTATAATATTAATAATAAAAATAAATGTGAATGAGTGGGTGTGTCCAAAGTGCTTGTCCGTTTTTAAGTGTTCACAATTTGTCTTATAAAATACAGTGCTTTCTTTCTATTCTGGAGTCATTTTTGACTCCCTGTCTGTGATATTATTGATGGCACAGCTGTGAGGCCTGACTGTTTTTACAGCACTTGTGCTGATTGGATGGAATAAAGCAAATGTAAAAGACCAGGAAAACAAATAAGAGCAAAGTCAAACTCAATGCACTGATGATAACCTCCTTATCTTTCTCTACAGTGATCAACGACCACAGAGTCGGCAGAGATGATCGAGTGTTGGTGCTAAACCCTAACTCTTCAGACATTTGAGAAGCGGTGCTAATGCTTTTTTGACAGGTATGTGTGTGTGTGTGTGTGTGTGTGTGTGTGTGAATATACAGAAACTGGTCTAAGAATGCAGTGTATTACAGGGTCACGATTATTTCAGTCCCCACTAGCAGCTAAATCCAGAGTTCCTGAAATATCACAGAAGCCTTTTAATAGTGCAACACCATGAGCCAGAGAAGAGTGGGTGGGCTCATATGCACTGTAGGCTCAAAATACACACACATACACGCTGACTAAACCTGCTGAGCAATGAATAGCTCACACACTTACTATATCCAAACAATCTCAGAATACTGCCGCATACATATTTATCTTTGGACTAATTAAAAAATACAGCATAAAGATTGTATTGAAATATTAAAGTCTTGTAAATTTCAATAGAAAGTGTTACTCTGCCTGTGTTACTAGCCCAGTACTAACCCATCAGGTTATACAGCATTTTATGGATGGCAAGTTTTGCATCTGTGGCCTTATTGTATAATAAGTGTGTATTTTGTGCTATAGAAAGAGAGAGCCTTTACGTGTCACACTTGAAACACTTTTGCCAAGTCCATAATTAGTGTGTGCTAGGCGTCTTTTGCTGTATGGGCATATATGTACGTGTGCCAAGCAATTTCAATCGAGTGTGTGCACGCATGCTTGCCAATATTTGTGCATCCAGCTTGCGCTCGGTGTGCCATGTGTATTCAGAATGCGTGGGAAGCTCAGTGTGTTTGCGTGCGTGGGTGTTTCATGGGAGCACAGCCGGTCTTCTCACTTTGGAGTCTCCCTAAAGAACACTTTAATTTTAGATCCGTCTTTTTCCCCTAATCTGTCCATCCATCCTGTTCAAGCCTTCTGCTGTTCCTTTCCTCCCTACACCCCTTGCTCTCTTTCTTTCTGTCCTTTCCTCTCTCCATCACGCCTGGCCTAATGAGATTAACCTCAGTGCCTCTCTTGTCTCACACACACACACACACACCAATACACACCAATACACATGCAAATAATCAAACTCAAGCAACACAACACAAATACACACACTTCTTTATGTACACATGCACACAGACACCGCTGGCTTGACTCCAGGACTTTGCTCTGCTCGTCCCCTCCCTCCCATCACTCTCACCCTCTGCCAAGAGGCCTCAGGAAGGGTTATAATGACCTCAGTGTACTCACCCTATAGGTGAACTCCCACAAGCCCATCTGTGCACCCTTTTCTTCCCATTAGACTACAGAAGAGCACTGCCCCCTAGAGGTTACAAGTGGTACTGAAGTTCTGGAGGGTTCCTTTGTTAATAGCTGCCTTCAGGCCAAACACTCACACAGACTACAAAAGATGTGTTTTCCCCCTGTGTTTAATGGATTTGGCTGTATATTTGTGCCTCACCCCCTTATGTCCCATCTCTCCTCTTTTCTTTCTTTCTCCAGTTGGCAGGAGTAGCAGTAAACAGCTTCTCCTTCGTGTTGGTGAGTGGCCCTCTCTGTTTTGCAGTGGAGGGCTTCACACTCACAGCTAGTGTGGTGAGTAACCATGTGTACTGTTCTCTTGATAGAAATGATTGAACAATAATTTAGATGAGCATATTTGGTGCTTCTTAGCATATGACATTTTGTACTATTCAGTGCATCGTTATTGTTAACTAATTGAAATTAAGCTGAAATCAATTTAATTATAATTATTTGATGGAAAACTTTAAAAACTTGCCTTGCCTTAGCAACTAGCTGAAATGAGATTCAATAATTTAAAAAAAAACAAATTTAAAAATTAATTGAATAAATAATTATTTTATTTAAATTATTTATAAAAATAAAAGCTAATTCAAAATACTAACACTTCAGTGTAGCCACTAAATAAAGAGATTAGATGTCTCCTTTTCCATCTGACTTTATCAGATTTAAGGCATTTAATGCAGCATCATGGCTTAGTAGTTAAATAGTTCAGTGTCACAACCACTTAACTTCTTGCCATCTTTCCAGCATGTATTTTCTAAGCAATGTCAGATGTATTGGCTAATATATATTGAAGATGTGTAGGAAATTAAATAGTCTTTGTTTTTAGTCTAGGCTGGATGCATCACACACCAGAACAGTTCACCGGGTGCAGCACGCGGGACCCTTTTCCTCTGGACGGACTCAACCGGGGACCATGGGCTCCTGTGGGCAGCCGTGCCTGGCCACCTCCCTCCAGGTAATATACCTCATCATCAAGGCTGCATTATCGTTTTAGTTACTTCACTGATAAAGTTACCAAAAGGAATGATCAAAGCAAAAAAATTATCTTAATAGGTGCTTACCTGGTGTCAGTCAGCACCAGTTCCTCTCCAATATGCCACCCAGTCACATGACTGGCCTAAACCATCCTAGTAAATTCTTAAACAATGGGTGAGTGTCTTTTACGCTTTATTGTTGTTTTACAAACACTTCTGGCAAAACGTGCAACTTGCATTGTGAGTTTGCTAATGTGTCTTTGTATTTCCAGTCCTTTGCATCGAGGGGATAAGCAAGACCTGTCTCAGGCTTTGTTGCCAGGATTACAAAGGCCTGCTCCTCCAAGGCCTTGGGAACCAACCAGAACTGGCCAGAGTTATGAGTCATTGCCTGGTGATAACCACAACCGACTACACAATGGCTACAATGCAGGTCCTCCTGCACACCTCACAGCTCGAGCCAATCAGCTACTGAAGGTGAATATTGACGCTATGTTTCATTACTTTTTATATTTTTTTGTTACATGAATGTTGTTCATGTATACATCAGTATTGTTAGTATTAAATCAGTGAATCACTAGCTTTACACGGAAATTTTCACATTTAAGAATTAAAGTGAATGTGTAGCACTGTAGCGCACTTAAATTAATATTATGGTTAAGAGTACTCTCCCCAACCTCTGTTTCTCTCTCTTAGTATGGTGCTCCTCATCCTCATTTCCCAGCCCATGGCTCACGGCCCATGCTTTCATTACCTGATATATGGACCCAACCTCAGACTCAGCAGCAACCCAGAGGACCTCACTCTCATTCTGGACAGTTAAAACGGCCTGGGCCCCCTCTGGGAGAGCACTCTGTCATTCAGCATACCCCTGCTCCATCTCTACACCGGCCCATGGAAGACTGCCCCAGTCCAAGCAAGAGAAAGAAGAGCTCTGGGTCTGAGCAGGTTGGTCATGTCTTTATGGCCTCACCCATGCATTTTCTGTCCTAAAATTCTCCTTTTAACAAAAGTTGTAAAAAAAAAAACTATTTTTCTGTTATGTCAGGCTGCTTATTCAGCCATCCAGCGTATACCTGGGCCACCTGCACATTTGAATCAGCAGTCATCCTCCCAATACCCCTCTCCTAAACCTGGATTTTGGAACCCGATGCACAAAGGAGGAGCACCCTGGTGCCCAAATGAACGCAAAAGCGGGCAGATCGATTTCCAGGTCAGTCATTGCTGATCTGAATATTAATATTTAGAATATAAATAGTTAATGGAGATCTTGTCAAAGAGCATAAATCATAGGAAAATCTATTTAGCATATTGAATATTTGGACTTGTCTACGATCCAAGTCCTGGTGTAGTATATGGGCATTATTACTGACATTACGTCTTCCACTCTGTTTTATGTTAGATGTACTTGACCTAATTGCTACTTCTTCTAATTCTCTATTCACAGGATTCAGCTAAGCCAGGAATTGGAAGTTTCCCATATAAACCGCCTCCCTTGAATCCGTCAACCATGTCTTCACCCACCATTCCCCCCACAAGAGGTTACGGACAAAGCAGGGGTCCTCCACCACAAACCCACAAGACTGGTCCGTCATCACAATCTCTGGGGCCACCTTCACAGAGCTCTCACATCCACCATTCTACATACCCCTACCCCAACAACAGACCTACAGTTCAGACCCAAGGGGAACCACAGGGTACTACTCCACAAAGACGACATGGATCTGGAGTGAATTCTTTGGATAGCCGGGCTCCACCAACACCACCTACATCCACATCATCGCTGCGGGCAGATAGGGAGCGCCCTGCACCCTCACCAGCAAACCACACCACTGTGCCTTACAGTCACCCTCAGTTCCAGCCTCACCCAGGGCTGATCCATTCCACCAGCCCACCAGCCAGCAACCAGGCCCAGGCTACAGTACCTCAGCACAACCCTGACAAACCCTGGAAGAACCAGGTAATACACACAGAGAAAATGAAATTAAATGAATCACACAGATTCAGCTTACATTAATCAAAACCTGGCTCTGATGCACAGAAAAGGATTTGCCTGGTTAAGACTTGTAAATTAATGCCTGTTTAATATTAGTATAAATTAGTATAAATATAAATGGCATGATATGCAACGTATAAATGCTATCAATAGTTACAGTTTTGTGTCCTATGATTTGTTGACTCCAATGTTCATTTCCCTTTAGGAGTCACGTGACATTTCAGCAGCAGGGGATTCTCAGGTGGTTGCACGCCTTTCTCAGGCACAGAATAAGGTTGTTGGGGGCGACCAGGGTCCAGGGACCCTCCAACATGTGAGCCCTTCTCAGGCCCCTGCACGAAAACCTGTCATTACCGCAAACCTGGAAACTCCTCAACCACCTTGCTCCTTGGAACTATACACCAATGTTGGAAGCATCCCTACTATGAGCTCTGCACCCCCTACCACCTCCTCCATCCCCAGCACCCTAAGCGGCTGGAGAGGAACAGATTCTTCAGTGCTAATCTCAAACCCAAACCATGTTTCCATGATTGGCCAAAATCTGCCACATCCAGGGTATCAGGGTGTCCACCCTGGTGTTGGAACCCTTCCACACCCATACAGAGGGGCACAATCTCAGATTCAGCAGTCCACTCTTCCTCACACAGGACAGGGTAGATCTAACTACACCCCAGTGTCCTCTGCTTCCTCCACCCTAAACTCAGGGCTTCAGAGATCAGGGGAGAGTGTCATCACCAGCAAGGCCTCTAACACTCTCCCACAATCCGTCAGTTCACCTTTACATCGCCCTCAACTTCCAGCACACATAAAAGTCAATTCAGCCCTCCAGCCAATATCCAACAGTTCATACAGCTCAGTGCCCATTCAATCTTCCTCCTCAATTTCTCAGGCAACTACTACTGTTCCAGCCCCAGTCTACCCAAGATCCTGTTTGCAAACTGCTGCCCCAAGCTCTCAATCCATTGCTGATGCTTTAAATAAACTTGATGCAGAGTTGCAGGGCCACATGCAAGCAGAACAGAGAAGGAGAGACCAGGAAGAAGAGAGGAAACAGAATGTAAAGCGACAAGAAGTGGAGAAAAAGCCACATGGTGAGTCTGCAATCAAGAGTCTGGAACGTTTGCTGTCAGGTAGTGCAGCCGAGCCTCCACCTCCTCGTTTGTCTCCAGCCGATGCACCCTCTTCCATCTCACATCCTTGCCAGAATTATCCCTGGTTGAGTCGAGGAGGAGTGCACCCACGTCCTTCTGGAACTGCAACAACCATTATGGAACGACCACGACCACCCCCTCTCACCCCCCAGACAGAATATGCCCGTGAGAAGCAAAGGCAGAGAGAGAAATGGAAGAGTGGAACACCATCTCAGAATTCCACAGGGATTCCCACATACCCCTCAGAGTCAGGTCTCATCAGCCCCTCCCACAACCATACAATGCAATTGAAACCTGACCCATCCAAAGATGTCACCATGTTGAAAACCCCTCATATTGTTGGGATTTTGGATGCTATTCCCAACCCCCCACCCCTGCGAGAGCCACCCAAACTTTACCAGGCTTTCCCCAAGGATGTTCCCTCTTCATGCACACAAATCAGCATGACTGCAAATAGCCTGCAAAAACACATGCCCAGTACAGGACTTGGTAGTCTGGGTAGCAGTTCTAGTAGTTGCAGTGGTGACTCTGATGGTGCCCAATTTGAGGAGGAAACTTCTGAGCTTTTGCCTGATGGATTGGCTAACATTATGAAGATGCTGGATGAGTCCATCAAGAAAGAGGAGGAGTTGTATTCTGGTCAGATGGGAGAACGGGCAGGACCAGAACCTCCGTTTTCTGCAAATGTGGCTCAGATGAAGAGTTATTTATGCGCACCAGACCTTGTGCCTGCCCTAAAGCAATCTCCAACTGAGGATCATCAGCCAGATGGCCATGCAAGCCCACCTGTGTTAAGTCGGCAAGGTTCCTTGGCATCGCCTTGCAGTCGCACTTCTTCACTTGAGGAAGAAGAGGAGGTTCTTAAGGTAATTTCCAAGTCTGCCAATTCCATTAGCATGCAGTCCCAAGAAAGCATTCTTGCCACAACAGGAACAAACTATCGCCATAGTGACTTAGCCAAGCTGTATGGCCTTCCAGAGGTAGATAAAAGTGAGTGTGAGGATGATGATGATGATGATGATGAAGAAGCTGATCAGGAAGATGAAACTCCATCCTGTTCACCACCACCTCAGCGGCCACATCTCCACCAGACAGGTGTGAACAACATGTTTAAAAACCTTGCGTCTGTACTTGAGAGCCAGAAATACACCTACCGGGGTGGACCCTTTGGTCGTCCTCCTCCATCTGCTTTTGTGGGAGTTAAGTACTCTTCATCTCTTTCTCTGGGGCCTGACATTTGCAGGCAACAACAAAGCACTTCCCCCACATCAGGCACAGCCAATCAACCAGGTTTTAGCAGTCCGACGCAAACTCCTGCCATTAGTAACTCAGGTCAGCCCTGTCCCCTCTCGCCCACAAGTTGGGCATCAGAGAGGAAAAGAGGGGATAAAATAAGCCAGTCAGATCTTTTGGGCAATGATGATGAGGAAGAGATTTCAGAGGAACCCACAGGAGAGAAGGATTCTGGAACTGTAAAAGACTTGTTGGAAAGACGACCAAAGCTGACTACCATCTCAGAGTCTTCGCTAGCCGAGCTTAGTCATAGCTATGAGGTGAACAAACACATACTCCCTTATAAAGACCACTCAAAGGCAGAGTCACAGGAGATATGCAAACCTGATAAAGAAAAGGACCGTCACAAAGACAGAGAACGAGAGAGGAAACACAAACACAGTAGCAAAAAACATGAGGACAGGAAAGAGAGGAAGAAAAAGCACAGAGAAAGGCACGACGATGCATCTCTTTCCTCATCCTCATCTTCCAGCTTCAGTCGACGGCACAGGGATGGAAAGTCACACAAGGAAAAGAAGAGCAGGCAGGTGCTGGCTAACCTGGACATTCAGAGTAAGGAGTTTAGAGAGAAGGAACAAGATCGTGATGGAGACCAGAAGAGAAGGAAAGAGGAATGTAACCGACTTCAGACCGAAGGGGAAGGGGCACAAAGTAAAGACAAGGGCAGCAGCTCAGGACGTTCCTCTGATCTCCCATCAGCTTCATCAGCATTATGTTCTGACGACTTTCAGAAACTAAAGGCACTGACAGATGGACCACCCAAAGAACTGAAGATACGCCTCATAAAGGTGGAGAGTGGGGACAGGGAGACATTTATTGCTTCAGAGGTGGAGGAGAGGAGGATTCCTCTGGAGGAAATCACCATAAAGAACACAGCTAGTGAAATCATCAGAGCCTGCAAGTAAGCAATATTTCCATGCAGGACATCTCTAAAACAGATTTTTTATTTTTTTGGCTGCAGTTGCAATTTAGTTGGGACCATGAAAGACCATATCTAATACTCAATGTCTTCTTGTTTCAGGGGAGCTCGTGTGAAGGAGAAATTCAAGGAATCGTACCTCCTACCTGCCTTCTCTGTTAAACCAATTTTGAACACAGAGCTGCCCATCCCTCCAGAGAAACTCAACCCCCCCACACCTAGTATCTATGTAAGCACTGCAGTAGCATTGTCAGCATCTCCTGCCCCCTTGTGGTCACTTTTTGTATTACATAAACAATAACCTCTACTCAAGTAATAATTTCTTAATTTATTTATCAAGTAAATATTCAGTTGTGTATTAAAAGTATGGCTTACTGATTCCATGTTGGTGTTTCTCTGCAGTTGGAAAGTAAAAGAGATGCATTCTCTCCGGTCCTGCTGCAGTTCTGCACAGATTCTAAAAACCCCATTACTGTCATCCGGGGACTAGCTGGCTCCCTTAGATTAAGTAAGTTTTTGCGTATGTCTTATAGATTGGGCCTGGAGGATAGACCGATTTTCAGCTGTAAATTTTGTAATGCTACAGTTGTGTCCAAACAGTTGCTGTTGTGGAAACTAAGTTGCACTTTTTTCCCATTCCTTCTCCTTTATAGATCTTGGTCTGTTTTCCACAAAGTCTTTGGTGGAGGCAAATGGGGAGCATGCAGTAGAGGTCCGGACCCAGGTCCAGCAGCCAGCGGATGAGAACTGGGATCCCAGTGGCACTGGCCAGACCTGGCCCTGCGAGAGCAGCAGGTCACACACAACGATTGCCAAGTATGCCCAGTACCAGGCCTCCAGCTTCCAAGAGAGCTTACAGGTGTGAACACAAATGTACACTCCTAATTTCTGGAGGTGTATTGGTCATTTTGCAAATACTTTAGAATTCTTGTTTGTACAGTTATGTCTGATTATAAACTATAAAATGAAATGTCTTTAGAATCATATACATCATGCACTTACCATACCATTGTCTGAACTTGCAGGAAGAGAAGGGCAGTGATGATGAGGAGGAGGAGGAGGATGAGAAATCAGCCACTAACTCTGAGAATATGACCATTAACTCCTCAGCTCCCAGCTCCAGGTAATTTATTGCAAATTACCTTAGCACTTAATTCTTGAATTAATCCAAATAATTACCTAATTTATAAAAAATAAAAAAAAGTAACATTTATTTAAGATTTTAATTAAAACTATTATAAATCACACTCTGTGTGTGTGTAAGAAAAAAGATCTGTTAAAAATGCTGTTATTAATTATCTTTACAGTTCAGAGCAGAAATCTGTGGGGAAGATAATTAAATTTGGCACCAACATTGACCTGTCCGATCCCAAAAGGTAAGACCATTGCGCATAATTGCTTGAACGTGTGCAGCGACTTGTTTCTTTTGGATGATATTAAAATATCCACCATAAATAAGTAAAACTCCCAAGACATAAAAATAGAATGCTGCCTGTGTAATGTACAAGCAATGTGTATTAACTAAATGATGTTGTGTCTTGTTCTTTAGATGGAAGCCTCAGCTGCAAGAACTGCAGAAGTTGCCGGCGTTTATGCGCGTTTCCTCCAGTGGGAATATGCTGAGCCATGTTGGCCACACCATTTTGGGAATGAATACAGTACAACTCTACATGAAGGTCCCTGGATGCCGCACACCAGGTTTGACTCGATCTCAAATAACTTTATTTGTAGTCAATCGAGGATAAATTTGTCTTCTTTGGCAAGTAGTTCTTTATTGATGTTAAATTTCATGTTTAATGCTTGTGTCATCAGGACACCAGGAGAACAATAACTTCTGTTCCGTAAACATTAATATTGGGCCTGGAGACTGTGAGTGGTTTGCTGTCCATGACAACTACTGGGAGGCCATCAGTGATTTCTGTGAAAAGTAAGAAACTGTCTCACTTAAACATTCAAAATCTGTCTTTGTAAGCCAAAGTAGAGTGTGTCAATTTATCAATCTCTGTCAAAATAACACTAATAGCCAAATAATGTTTGATTCCTAATGAAAGTGTTCATTTTAACCAAAAATATATTGTTTGCAAATGAATTTTCACTCAGGCATGGAGTGGACTACCTGACAGGATCATGGTGGCCGGTTCTGGATGACTTGTACCGCTCTAATATCCCTGTGTACCGGTTCATCCAAAGGCCAGGAGATCTGGTATGGATCAACGCAGGCACTGTACACTGGGTTCAAGCCGTGGGCTGGTGCAACAATATTGCTTGGAATGTGGGACCTGTCAACTGTGAGTAACCTACACACTAACCTTTTAACCTTTCTTTTTATCATTGAAAAAAATGTATCAGTCATTATAGTTACATAAACAGTTGCAACAAAATGTGTAAAACTATAAAATTTCTTAGCCTGGGCACAGAACTGTAAAAGGCTTTTTTGCTAAACTTTTATCTTTGCATTTGTAGCATATCAGTACCAGTTGGCTTTGGAGAGATTTGAGTGGAACGAAGTGAAGAAAGTGAAATCCATCGTTCCCATGATTCACGTGTCCTGGAACGTGGCACGCAACGTCAAAATCACAGATCCAGACACTTACAAAATGATCAAGTGAGTATGCAGCAGCATTATGGACTCTTTCTTACCAAGTTACATCACAATTAAGTAGCATGGATATTAAATTATTATTTTTTTCCCTCCTTTTCAGACACTGTCTCCTTCAGTCTATTAAGCACATTCAGATCCTGAGGGACCAGCTGGTGGCAGCTGGAAAGAAGATCTCTTACCAGAGCAGAGTGAAGGATGAACCGGCCTACTACTGTAACGAGTGTGATGTGAGTCGATTGTTGTGCTTCATAATTTGTAAAAAATGTATTGGCAGGTTCCAAGTAGAAAAAGATAGTATCGGCATGCAAAAACCCAACAGACCTGCAGAATTATATTCCAAAAAAGAATATTTAACATACAGCTGTCTCATCTCAGGTTACGAAATATGCAACTTTGCTACTGGTGCAGAAATTACACCCTGCATCTTTACATAGGTTGTGCCAAATTCTGAATTCTAGAATTGAAGAATCGGTGGTTAAAATGTATTAACACTTCCTCAGCCGTATTGTATTTTCATTCAGTCCTGTGCTGTTTTGTGCAGGTGTGTCTTATGTAGCACAATTTTAACGAATCAGAATTGGCCATGAAAAATCATGAACAGTGCATCACTATCTGAAATGATAAAGAGGTATTAAATAAAGAAATGTAAGCATCAATGTTGCTGTAATTATCAACGTTGTTGTCTGAACACAAAAAAACATAAAAATAAAAATGTTTTAGTACATCAGTAGCTTGTAAACATACCCTAGAAAAAATAATTATTAAATCATGTAAATGTATTCTGGTAGAACCCCTAAACAAAATTCTGAACGTGAAAATGTCATAATAGCGGCGCTTTAAGAGTTTGTGGTTTGTTTTCTCATTCTTGAGCAGGTGGAGGTGTTTAACCTGCTGTTTGTGACCAGTGAGAGTGGCAGTCGGAAGACGTATGTGGTGCACTGTGAGGACTGTGCACGACAACGCAGCCCAAACCTCTCCAATGTAGTAGTGCTGGAGCAATACCGCATGGAGGAGCTAATGAACGTGTACGACTCTTTCAGCCTGGTGAGTTCAACCGCACACTTTGTCAAAGTGCACGAACGTGAACAAAGCTTCAGAAAGGGCTAACTTCTATCATTTGTTTGTCTGCTTTCTCAGGCCATCAGTCCCAGCTCCCGATGAGAACGTCTCATCTCTTTCCCTCACACAGCCATAACCAAAACTCCTGCTCGCAGGACAAGATCTTTTATTTTAGTCCAATTAAGACTTAAAACATTTACCGTTGGATAAAAAATTACCTACTACTGTTAATATTTGTTGAACAGCCAATCAAGAACCAGTTTACTCAGCATTGTTTACAGAACCAATCAGCCAATGAGACTCCAGTTTACCATCCTCTGAATGGCTCTGTGGGACTTCAGATGGACTGCAGTTTGGTGCTGTCGTGGCTTACAGCAGCGGAGTTGATAAAATCCTGTCCGTTTGGGTTTTTGTTCTTAGTTTTCTTTCATGTTGCTTTTTTTTGTCGTCTTGAATACTGAAATGTCTAAATGATCTTTGTACTTTTTGTGGGTGCTTATTTTTCTCCAATAATTTATTATTTTTAAACCTAGAACAGCCTAGATATATACCACATTGGCCTTGTGACTTGTATTTAGTGAAGAGATAAAAATTAATAATACTAATAATAGAGCTATGGACATTTTTCTAAAGCATTAAGAATTAAAAGAATTACAGTTGTTCAGAATGCTTCAAAACATACGGGTTTTAAAATACTTTTTCAGTTTTAGTATGGAATGTTGTGTTTATATCATCAGGACAAGCGTTTTAGGATTGCTTTTTTAATCACTCTTTTCCTGCATTTTGTGAGTATACTTGTTCAGTTTAATCTGTTTTGGTCAGTGAATTGTTTCTCACCTCTATACAGATCTATTCTCCTAGATTTTTTTTTTTTTTTTAAATTGTAAATTGTTTTTATTTAAAATGTTCTTCTATTTATTGGATATAAAATGTTCTCCCCTGCCTCAATATGGTTATCATAGATGTATTAAGGGTTTCTATTGTTATTCTAAATCCTCTGTAATATTTTAAGGGTGCTAATTTTCTTTCTTTTTTTTTAATATTGGTGCTTGCCCCTTTAAATATCTTTCCTGTCTATATAAATTAAATGTCTCATAACTGACTCCTTGTCCTTTTAGATTATAGAGCACAGAGTAGGATCTGACTAATCAGAAGTTGTCTGTTATACACAAATGTTTTAAAAAGACATTTTCCCCACTTATGTTAACATTATGACTTAAATGTGATCACTGTTATATATTCAAACACCTGCTCACTTGCCAGTTTATTTTGGAAAAAGGACAGCTTAAATCAAGGGGCCATGTTCATACGAGTTCTCAGATTAGACTCTGAATCTTTTTGTTTGTTTTTTACTAAAATGGTGACTTGGACTGATGTTAGTAATCCTGAGCCTAGATTAGCAGCTATTCTCTGATGAATTCAGGTGTTTCACGAATTGGGGCTAAGAACAGTTTTTGATACCTATCTTACACATTAAGTGGTGCTTCTGTCCTGTTGTAAAAGCTGTTCATTTGAGGACATGGTTCTGATTACAGCAGGCATAAACTTTCAATGAACATGGTATACAGTAATTGGCTGCAGTGGGTTGTCATACGCCTGAGGCATATATGGAGAAAAATCACATGGAACTGTAAATTGTGACATTTTACTGGAATGAGTAACAGTGTGAAAGGGGATTTAACGCATTATTGTTGAGTTATATACTGTAATTTTTTACAGCTTTAGAGGAGTTAGCGTGAAGTAATTCATGTATTATCAGGAAAATGGTTTTGATTATGATATAGATGGTGCTGAGTTCTTGAGCTACTCTCAATTTTTTAAGAAATATTTTTCCTGTTGCAATATACACACTTTCCTTTTTTCCTCATTATTTTATTTTTGTGGTTATTTAAAATCTGCACTGTTTTGGAATTCACACACGAAGCGAACTGAGCCAGACATGTCTTAAACACTTTGTGAATTCGTGTGACATTGATATGATTACTCTGAATAATATTAAATGCTTTTGATAAACTTTGATCTATACCATGTCTCTGTATTCATTCAGTGGAAGCGTAAGAAGAACAATGTTTTTATTGTGATTCAGCTCTGCGGATGAATTTGGTTCTTATAACTAAAAAAAAAAAAAAAAAGATCCTAATGCTCATAAACTACTACTAGCCTTAAGATATATAACCAGTTTTGATGGAAAGGATCTCAAGATTAGCTGAAGACGTTGCTGTAGATATACTCTAAGGCTGCGATCCACTCCAAATTTGTAACATAATATACACTATTATGCAATTAATTCTCAAAATAATTTATAAATCCTACACTACAGTTAAGTGCGATCTGCTGTGACATCACAATCAAGTTGAATTGTGGGACATAGAGCTTGAAGTGTACTTCGGAGTAGACTCGCTCCCTCTGTCAAAATCGAGAGGAAGAGGGCCTATCTACATAAACTACCCTCTCCCACTTGACAAAGTGGAACTCGCTTCAAAATGGTGGTAGGGATTCCCCCAAGGGGAAGTGCTTTGGGAAGTTTGCGAGTGTATGTCTAAAAGCGAAGTGGATTGCACCCATAGACACGGTACTTAATTGAAAAGTCACGTACATCATTTCGCAGTCCCTTGTTTTCCAAGCAGAATCTCCTCTGTTCAGCGTTTGTTTAAAATGGTTGATTCCCCAAAGGTTGGAGATTTAGCTGCTCCATGTCATACTTTCTCACTCATTGACAAAGTAACCTATGCGAATCCCACACCATACATGCATATAGCAACGTTTCTCTGTGGCTGCTTCCGAAATCACATACTCTCTTGAGTAGGTACTTATTTTAAATAATTACCTCACAACCACTAAAAAAAGTATGCTCTACTTAGTAAGTTACTTCAAAAAAATAATTAATTACTAATTACATCATCAATGTTATATTTAAAATACTTTTCTAATTACTCTTTCTGAAAAGTAATTTAATTACTCAATAAGTAACTCACTAATTACTTCTTAAAATCAAATTGAACAATTCAATATTGATTTAAACAGAACTGTTGAACTAATTTACAGTATGTAACGCAAGTACTTTATAAGTAACTGTAATTAAATTACCTAAAAATGAACAGTAATCCCTTACTTTACTTTTTCAGTGGATAAGTAGCCTAATTTAATTTACAGTTTAATTAGACTACTAAGTAACGCGTTACAGAGGTTACACCCAACACTGTATGAATGTGTGTAGTATGAATGTAATCTGGATGTACTACATTCCCCGTGTTGTCATTATCATGTGACCTACCAGTGTCAGTTGTGTCTCTTCCCTGCCATTCATAAATCCTCTCCTGTGGCCTCATGGGATAAAGTGTCCATCATATGCACACTAGAGCCTTGCTGGAAGAAGTCGGTCATCCAGGTACTTTTTCCTTACTCTTTTATGAGTACTGTGAATTCAGACATACTTCTTTTGTCACATACTGTTTTTTGCCTACTATATAGTAGAGAAGTATGCGATTTCCGATGCAGCACTTGAGACATGCACGAGTGAGTGACGTATGAATGCAATTTCCCGTGAAAACCATCCCAACAGATCTATAAACATAAAAGGTTTGCCATTGTGAATCGGTAAGAAAAAACATGTTTTGGAAGAAGGATTGATTCATTATTTAAAGGGTTAATTTTTAACAACAAAAAAAATAATACAGTGTACCTTTAAACAATATTTCTTATATTATTCTTTGGGTTGTTTAATTTTTATTTTTGCGTTACTTTTTTTATTAATCTTTGCAATAATGTTTCTACACTATTAATATATTGCTCTTGTCATCATACCGCAATTTCATCAGCCCATACCAGGCACGCCCGTTATCTGTAGGAGAATATTTATCCTTGTTTATTCATCTCATGTTTTGTGTCAGGTTCATCCCTATCAAAGTTCCTTCCTGTTCTTCTCTGTTGACGTGGGTTCAGAGGAACCAGAGCTTGTTTACTTTGTGATCAGCTTCCAGTAACATGCCCTATCACTAAACTTTAATACATGTTTGACACAAGAATGCTCACTTCATGCTGTAGCTTTCAATTTATCTGTGTGAGAATGGAAGCGTTCCATTTAACACACCCATGTTGGCTGGTCATAGCAGCAAGAGTTGAACTGATGGTCAGATACATCAAACAGTTTGTAACAGCCAAGCTCAAGCATCAACTACTAGGAGTTCATTTCAACTGCCAACAAATTATTTAGTAAAACATTACAATTCACTCCCATAATACTCCAAATACATTAGCAGACGCTTTTATCGAAACTGACTTTGGAGAATCAGCACAAACTCAGGAGTTCTGAAAAGAGTAGAGTTCGAAAAGGACATTAAGCTCATGCAAAGGTTAACGTTGTGCAGGCTTGCGGATTTCCTACTTCCTGTAAGTACAGGAAGCTCTTTCCACCCCTCCTTTATCACATTGCTCATTTTTTTCTCCATTCAGAAAGCCAAACTGCAAATGCAAAGCTTGTTTAGTTAATGTGCACTAGTCTAAAGTCAAGGAGCTCTGGTTGAACTCAAAATTGCACTTGCCACAAAATCAAGCTGGTGAAAGCAAATCACTCAAAGACATTTTTAGTCTACAAAAGTGGATACAACTTTTACAGCAATCTTCAGACAAATTACAGCAACAGTCAAGCCTTGATAAATAAAGTGCTTTATACATTATAGTTTCAAAGCAGCTTGATAACAGGAAAATGATTCAATGATGCAAACAGTTCATTTCAGCTGTATAGCAGCTCTAAAAGAAAAGTGTCATTGTTCAGTTGAAGTCAGTTCAGTGTTGATTCAGTTCCGTTGTAAAGATCATCAAATATTAAATTAGTTTATTTAATCTATAAAGCAGTTTTGCAGAAAACGGTGATGTCATCGTCCAGCTCAGTTCAGTCAAATCAATAATATTGTTGAATATCAAGTGTCCCCAACTAAGCAAGCAAGAGGCGGCAGTGGCGAGGAACCCAAACTCCATCAGGTGCCAGAAAGGAGAAAAAAAACAACCTTGGGAAAAACCAGGCTCAGTCGGGGGCCAGTGCTCCTCTGGCCAACAACAAACACGGTGTGATTATAATTCAGGTGGCATCACAAGTCAGAAATCAGATTTTGGATCGGTAGCATTCAAATATTTCATCCAGTTCCTTTTGCTTGAAAATTGGATTCATCATGCCAGTATGGAGATGAAGCTGGTCAGGTCTGTGCAGAGGACTTGTCTGGTTCTTGTGGTCTTTGCTGGGATCTGTGCTGATGATTGTGGTGTCGACGAGGTCTTCACAGGGGATTGTCTAGACGACGACCTTTGACTGCGTTGTGGTCGTATAGGTGCAGGTCCACCATCTGATCTGGATACAGACTGGATACAGCTGACTGTGATAAACAGAGAAACTAATATTAACGTAGATGCCATTCTTCTTAATGCAACAAGTACAGCGGGTGTTATGGAAAGTGTTCCCGGTTCTGGTTGACCTAATTTATGCAGCCTAACAATCCTACAGCAGATGTGAATTATAGAAATGTGATGTGTTGTTTATGCCAGGTTAAAGAGATGTGTTTTTAGTCTAGATTTAAACTGACAGAGTGTGTCTGCTTCCCGAACAAGGCTAGGAAGACTGTTATAAAGTTTGTGCGCTAAATAGTAAAAGGATCTACCACCTGCGGTTGATTTTGATATTCTAGGTATTATCAACTGGCCAGAATTTTGAGATTGCAATAGATGTAAAATACTATAATGTGTTCAGAGCTCGCTCAAGTACTGGGGAGCTAAACCATGTAGTGCTTTGTATGTAATTAGCATGATTTTAAAATGTATGCGATCTTTAATAGGGAGCCAATGCAGTGTTGACAGAACCAGGCTAATATGGACATACTTCCAGGTTCTTGTAAGAACTCTAGCTGCTGCGTTTTGGACTAGCTGCAGTTTGTTTATTAAGTGTGCAGGGCAACCACCCAGTAGAGCGTTACAGTAATCTAGTCTTGAGGTCATGAACTCAACTAACTTTTCTATTGCAAGCTCTTTTGACTTTTATTCATTCTCAGGATATGAATTCTTGATATCAACAATTCAATTCTTGATATCAGATACTTCTTGATACTAGTAACAATGGCAGTTTTTGATATCAGGAATTACATTTCCACTAGTAACAATGTTAATTCTTGATTTCAACAATTCAATTTTCACTAGTTAAAATGTTAATTTTTGATATCAAGTATTACATTTCCACTAGTAACAACTAGAATTCTTGATATCTGCAGTGAAATGTCACCATGGCTGCCATTCAAATTCAATTATTGATATCAAAAATAGATTTCTTACTAGTTGAAATTCCAATTTCACATATCAGAAAAAAAAATTCTTACTAGTAAAAATCATAATTTTTGATATCAATAATTACATTGTTACTAGTAAACATGCAAATTGTTGACATCAACAATTCAATTGCTACTAGTAAAAATGTTCATTTGTGAAAATGGATTCTTGATATCAACAATTGAATTTGAATGGCAGCCATGGTGACATTTCACTAGAGAAAATACATTTACAGATATCAAGAATTCCAGTTGTTACTAGTGGAAATGTAATACTTGATATCAAAAATTTACATTTTAACTAGTGAAAATTAAATTGTTGATATCAAGAATTAACATTGTTATAGTGGAAATGTAATTCCTGATATCAAAAATTGCCAATATTACTCGTGGAAATGTAATTCCTGATATCAAGAACTGAATTGCTGATAATAAGAATTCATATCCTGAGAATGAATAAAAGTCAAAACGGCTTGCCATACTTTTCTGCATTTGTCTTCGAGAGCATATGCCATAATTTAGAAATATTTTTAAGATGGAAAAATGCAGTTTTACAGATGCTAGGATTGTGGCTTTCAAATTAAAGATTGGTATCAAAGAGCACACCCAGTTTCTGATGACAGACTTGACAGAGCAGCCATAGTGTTAGACAGTAGTTGTTTTTTCAGAATTAAGTAGTAGGAATTTACTTGTCATCCAACTTTTTATCAACTATGCATTCCATTAATTTTGTGAATTCCTGTTGAAAAAGTCCTGTTCAGTACTTCTAAGCACTGCATATTTGCAGAGTTTTTATCATTTCATTTTAATTGTCTTGACCGCCCTCTTGAGTGAGGTCAGGGGTCAGTACCCAGAAATGCAAAAAGAGTAAACATTGCCTGTACAACGCAGTGGGAAACATTACATCTGACAGGCATTAATTGATCTGTCTGATTTCTACCACAGATGGGCTCTTATCAGTTACGCAACCCAGCATTTACTCTATTCCTCTCATGTGCAACCACTCCCTCTGTATTTTCAGATATTCTTTTCATCATGGAGAGCCCATACTGCTCCACTCCATCCTTCTTTCAGATCTCTCAATCTTTCCTTGCCATCAGTTGTTTGTGATCCTTTCTGTTCTTTTCCCACGTGGCCTACAAAACTGCAGTCCGGATCAGCCTCACATCAAACTTTAAACCATGTTAACCTTTAAAGATATATCTGTGGTCTGGATGAGGGCTGTTAACTTGAAAGCTGATCTTACTTTTAAATGTTGCCTAAATTATATTCTCTTTACACTTGACTTTATGATAGAGTGATCAGCAAAAATTACACTTTCAATTTTGGACCATTTTCATGTTAAAATATGTTTCATTTGTGAATTATTTATTTATTTGCAGTGTGATTTTATTGTGAAGTCTGGCTGAAGTATATCAGTCCAATTCCACATCATGATTGCAACCTTGATTTATTCTTAGAAATTATACATTTCACAATATAAAAGATTACACAGAAAAGTGTCAAAATATATATTGGTCTACTGTAGAGGCCAAAAGTAATGTCTGACTTAGGAATATTGACAATTCAAATATTATTAAAGATTTTGTAGCGTATTACGTAGTTGTGCTTGAAGTCAGTTGTTTTATTTGTGATAAATCAATGAAACCTGCCAAATTTGGTGGACATATTTTGTGGCAGGCTGTCATACAAATAAATTATGAACACATGCAAAAACAAGTGAGAACCAACAAAATATTAATAACTGATTATGTTGTAGTCAATGTATGCTTTTTCCTGTGAGCTTTTTGTTTTTATATGCATTTTAAAGTTTAAAAGCATCCATTTAAGTAAAATTAGTGATTAAAATTAAATTAAAATTTGTATTAAAGTAAAATAAATCCTGTAGCTGTATAGTTTGCCTTTTTGCCAAATAACTTTGTAAGATAAATACCTTAACCAGGTTTAGTGTTTTAAAGTTTTTAAAAATATATATAAAATATTTTTATAATATTTAATGGTTTAATCAAAGTTTATTTGTTATTTGTTTTTAGTGATGGGAAAGACTTGTTAGTGTTTGATGCTGTTATGTTTGACATTTAAAAGAGTTTCTGTAATGTTGAGGTTTTTGGTTACCATTGTGCTGAAAAGTACATACTGTACATGAGGGCAAACACTGCATTGACTCTATAAGTACTGACTTGTAACCCAGTGATGGGTAAAATCTTGCTTGTTCATTAAATATACGTGCTAAATAAGGTTTTTTTGTAGATAAGATTAATTGGTTCAAGCTGCATTGTTTTCGCAGATCAGAGTGAACGGGGATCATTTTGACAATGTCGTCTGTACGCAAAAAAACACAAAGGAATAACTTCTAGTACATCGCTGTCGTGTAAATGTAGCCTTAATTAAGAGTCATCAACTTAAAAGTTTGTATTCATTCATGCTACAAATTAAGTTCCTCTAAAGTCAAATGAAGTTTGTTGGTTGAATGTAATTTCATTACAAGTTGTCATAACTCAAAAAAATTGATGCAAACTGTTGCATAAATGTTTTTTTTAAATGACTGATTGTTGCATAACAATTGCATAATGGGTGGAAGATGATGGATGGAGATTATACACAGATCACTTGGGCAAAATCAACCAAACCACCACAAGATTACAGGAAAAACAACACTTGGCACCATGTGGTCAGAGCAGTTTATGTTTTGAGCAGAGGGGAAAGGAGGTGTGGAAGATGTGGAGTAAATGTGAGGTGGTTTCATGTCCTCTCTATCCATCAGCAGTAATTAAAGTCTTCACTTCGGCTCTTTAAATAAACATTCCTTCCCCCACACAAAAAGTAAAGAAAGTGAGCGAGAAGAGAAGGGTAAGGAAAAAGGGGAGGGGGCATGAGGGAGGCACAGAGAAAGGCACTGCTATAACTGCCAGGCAGGATACATCCATATCTCAGTCTGCCTCACTAAGAGAGAGCGAGTGGACTAATATAGAGCCAATCTGAGCTTAAACCAGCTACACTAAATGAGAGAAAACATCAGTCTAGTACGGCAAGGAAAACGTTTTTAGAATTTTAGAGATTCTAGAACCTTTTGAACAAGGAATTCAAAAAAAAATAGGACAAGAAAAGAACAAAACAAGGAGTGCATGTAGATAAAGGCAACAAAAAGAAGAAGACTACTGGACTCACAATATTGGGTGAGTGGCGGGTGCAGAGGGCTTGATAAGGTGCATGCATGAGACTGACCTATCATAAGGCGACAGCAGGGGAATGTTTGGAATTTACACTGATAAATGTATCTGTTTGATTGCTTTTTTAACATTAAATTACATAACCGTTAGATCGGCAATGGCTATGCATGTGCACTGCTGCATAGTTTGGAGTGTTGAAGTGCATACCTGCTACCTTTCATTGAAAGACTATTTCAATAATGACAGTTCTCAGAGTGAATTATTTAACCAGCATTTATTGGCATGGGGGATGGAATGCACATATGTTTGATTTTGGGGGGCGAGCTGAGCAAATACAATAATTTGTTCAGATTAGTTAAAATAACACAAAGGATACGATGCTACAAGATTACTCTAAACCCCCGTAGCAGATGCAGGTGGCACTGGGGTGAAGGAGGGGTAAACAGAAGTTTTCATAATCGCACAGCAGGGTGATCGCCCACTAAGTTATGAATATATATGGTAGATGTGTATTAAAATACCCCACATAAAGCAGAAGCATGTACTGATCAAAAAAACTTTATGAATCAGTTTGTATAAGTTCACATCAGACCCTCTAATATAAATAGCAAAGTAGAACCCATTCCACTATGAACCATAAAGATTTTTAAGTTGCTATATATTGGTAGCTCATTTCTGCTTTATACAAGCATACATATGGTTCTGTCTAAATAATATTTCCTACATTTTTGCTCCAGATTAATTTTCAATTGTGTGATTCCCAGAAAAGTGGAAACAGTGTTAGTGGGTGGAGCAGTCTGGTGTTCTCCAGGTTTGGCATAGTGTGCGCTTGTGTTCACGTTTCCTGTGAGTGGTGATCTAGTGTTTGTTATATGCCGAGTCACCTGCCATATAGGCGCTAACAAACAGAATACAAAGGCAGGAAGACAACACAACAGTCAGCAAGCGCACAAACGTGTGCATGTCACCCTCATCATGCATCACTGATGGCATATTCAGGATCTAGTGTTTAAGGGTGAGAGCGTATGTGTGTGTGAGAGAGTCATAGACCATCCTGTATCCATATTTAGATGATTAGTGTATGGCATTGAGGCCACAGCTGTCTGGCGTGTAAAGTATTTATGTAGTTTGACCTCAGTCTATTGTTCTGGTGTTCTGGAGTCCTATCTGGATGGTCAGTGTAAGGGGGAAGGGCACCTCTTTTCAGCGCTCCACAGGTTACTGGAGGCTGGATTGAACCTCAGGTTCAAACCAGNAGTATTATATATATATATATATATATATTCTGATTTACATATATTTTGTAATTTATATAACATTTATACATTTTTACTTGCATAAATTAGTAAATAAAAATACATTTTGCATAAAGAAAATTAAGCCTTTTGGGGATCATAGGATTTTAGCATTGTGACATTTTCTATTTCTGTACTCTGACAAAATCTCATTCTCATTACCAATGAAAATAACTTTAACATCATAGTAACATTTGTTGTACCACCCATAATTAATGCTGATTTTTTTTTTTTCTAACAATCACTGTCCCCTGATATCTCACTATTTGACAAATTTATAATAAATAAATTATAAACCAAGTTAAAAGTGAAACAGTGATTGGGGGAGGTTGCTTAATTATGAAAATTAAGAAGAAGAAGAAAAAAAACTTGTAATGACCCTACTGGGCTTTATTTTCTTTAGTAACAATATAATTTATTTTGATTTATTTTTTTATTTGGGGTTAAATTATACATACCCATATACATGATAAAAGACTGGAGGTTAAAGTGATCAAATCCCCAGAGGTGTGGATTACTGTGATGTCAAAGCCTCTTGCTCTTCATCATATCGCCTCTGTTGATCCAAACACTGAAATACCAATTAGTTTCCACAACAAAGGGCCAATTGGCTTTCAGATAACAATCAGTCTCTGATAAAAGAGCTAATTAAAAGATCATACAAACCTAGTTTCCTGGTGATAAGTGATTTAACCTTGCTCTGAACTTCAGTAGTTAGTAAACAGTGCAAAACAGATGTCAAAGTCACCTATGAACACATCCACCACAGAAAATACTTAATGTAATTACCTTTTTAGGTTTTTAAAAAGCTGCTAAGGAAGATTCAAACTGAAATAACCTGATTGCTAACAACAGTGGCAGGAAGCTAACAGATTGCAGATTTTTTTTCAGGGTGTTGACAGCAGTTCAATCTCAGATTTTTGGAGGTCAGGGACACGGCACTTTCAAATATGAGCATTTTTACTGTTAAAATAGGGCTT
>RJVU01042551.1:2743510-2758205 GCA_003731715.1 Anabarilius grahami
AAAAAAAAAAAAAAGAATAAAAAAAGTTAAAGTTAACCGATTATTGGCTAAATGTTTTTGAAATGCTTTTGCACAATGTGGTTCAAGCCTTCAAATAAAAATACAAAACCTATCAAGACATCATTCAGCCTCCCCCTCATTTTTAACGTTAGATATCAACCTTCTTAGTATTCCTGTCTATTCACTATAAATAATATAATAAAATTAAAAAAAATAAAATTACATAAGTATGTCTGTTTTCTAATTAATTTTTGTAAAAATGTGTATAGGGTTGGCAATGTCTGATACACAATGATGATGAATATTGCAGCAGTTAAGAGATCCATCCGTGTTAGATATAGATCCGGGTCACTAAAGACCCGAATATGTAATATATTATTATTATTATTATTAATAATAATAGGCAAAACATTAATGCATTTAATGGTTAAAATGAAGTCTTTTGTAAAGTCTTTTGTTCACTATCATCTTCAGATCAGGATGAGCATGAATGGCACACTGGAGAAGGGGGCTCATCACCAGACCCTCGACCTCTCTGAAGAGCTCCCAAACAACAGCCATCACCACCACCACCATCACCCCAATTTCCAGCACACAAACTCCTTGGCCTCCACTGTGCCTGCCGGGACCCCAGTAGGAGGATCTGGAGTGGTTGTGCCTCCACCTTACTCGGCCGCGGAGGCTGGGGGAGGTGAAGCTCCGCTGGAGCTCCGGGGCTCTCTGGACTGCTGGGCGTGTTCAGTGCTGGTGACAGCGCAGAACCTGGTGATCGCAGCCATCAACGCCTGCCTGGCTGGGTTGGTTTTCGGGCTCATCCTCACTCCTGCTATTGTCATGGTGGTGTTTGGCTTTCTCTGTCATTCAACGGTAAGAGTTGGGAGAAGTGCATCAAACTGGTCATAATTTACAAAATAATATATGATTTATACAGAGTTTAAGAAAAGGCTGTTTTTGAATGATACGGCAGAAAATGATTTTGGACACGACAGTAAACATGCAGCTCAAAGTTGCTAATTTCACATGATGAGGACATTTACATATAGACACAAGAGAAAAAAACAGCCTGAAAATGGATAAAGCATATACTTATTAAAATATTTGCGCCTTTATTTTATTTAAAGTAAATGCGCCTTTAAGATAAAAAATTATAATTAAATAGAAAGTATATTGGTCAAGTTCACACATAAAAAAGAAACTACTCAGTAAAATGCTTCAAAGATCATAAATATACAACATAATATACAATACTGCATATTAAACATAATATAGTTAGTTACACAACCAGTAGAGCCCAGAGTGAGCAGTTAACAGGTGTAGGTATGAAACAGCTTCATAAACAGTCTTTTCAACCACTAAGTATCATTATTTGCCTTACAGTAATTCATATTATCACAGAAGTACTGGGAAAAAAGTTTGTAGTTTGAATATAAACACTGATGCCTACGGTAGTGATCAATATAGAGGAAATCACCTATTGAAAGTAACTTCATGCTTCATGCTTCAAATACAGATAGTATCAATTACATTGTTATACCAGTAAGTGACGAAAATAGACTGGAAAAAAAAGGTGTCATTGAATCATTCAAGAGATTCATTCAAAAATGATTCATCCAGTAATGAAGTGAAGTCTTTATGAGTGAGTCATTGAATCATTCAATCAAACCAAATTTTTTAATAATTCAAATTAATTTTTAGAGAATTGTGATCTCTAGTTAAAGCTGCAGTCCATAAGTTTTGCCATCTCTGTTTGAAACCTGCAATTGCAGTTATTTGCGGAATTATCATCGTTACGTGGGTTGTGCCTCGGCACGGCACCTCATTGCGGATGAATCTAATGTTTGCTGTCAGTCACCGCAACGGTGTGGATACTGTACTTCGGAATTACAGATTCTACGTCTTGGAAGTATGACCAAAATAAGAATTTTCACCAGAAAATGTCATCTGAACAAGTAAGTAACATGTCTGCCACTTTTGTTCTGACCGGGTGTGCCTCATACGTCCTGAAAAGTGAAGCTGCGGGCTCTTTGATCGCCCCCTGGTGGCTGGATGCAGTACAAGTCATAAACCCCGCACTCTCAATGCAAACGAATGGCACTTGTCAAAATAAAAAAAAAATAATTACACTTACAATAACATTTTCCTAAAGATGGTTTTGGTCATTTAAGGTAGTTGTTATCACGCTGATATATATTCAATAGTTCGTTTTTGTGATCAGTTTGATTTTAGCTAGCAATTTGATGCTATAGAAACGGGGCGTGACGTCATGATTACAGTTGATTGACAGCTTCTCTGAGGACTGTCGGAGCTTCGAGGGGAGATTGAAGATAAATAAATAACTATTCTTTTTCGATTTCTGTGTTATTTCTCACTGACAAAATGAGTTGTTCAGCAGTAAACTGTACTAACCGACCTACAGGATCTGATTTCGGTCACGTTAAATGTGGGCTTTATAAGCCAATTAATAAATGTTAACCAAGATAACACGCCTAACGTTAGCCATGACGGGGAAAAGCAGGTGATCGTTATCTGGCAGTTACTAATTATTTTTATGGGTAAAAAAAATTATAATTATCAGGACAAAACTAATCCTACTCTAGTTCTGGGCGGAAGTTTGATACCGCGACTCCGCCTCCGGGCTCCACTGACGATTCTTTCTGCGCATGCCCAGGTTTCAAAACTGACGTTTTTGCGTAACATGTCAACCCCCATCATCGTCCGTTTTAACTTCAGTTCATTACAATGGAAGGAAGCGGCGTCGCGTCGTCCATCTTTTTTTACAGTCTATGGTTCTGACCAACTGAGGAAAAAAGCATTACAATAAATCGCACTGCCAATGGTGATTAAATCTAATGATCGCTTAGCTCGGATCACATCAAACCATGCAATTCATTATTGTTATACTTTGTTCTCAAATGTTAATGTTAACAACATCAGCATTGCGTTACTGTGTATTTAGTGTGTATTAGCGTTACCTGTAGATTTAAATTTCTGTATCAACCCTGCAGACCGAAGTCTTTTGCTTTTGACTACGGGTGAATCTCCAGTTGTCACTGATGATTGTCATTTGGACCTTTCTGGATTACAATCCACCATCAAAATGATAAGTTTAATTATTGCAGCTGCTGTGAGAAAAGGCTGTAAATGATCCGCTACCAGCAGCATCACATGCCATATAGCCTACTAGCTGGGACTCATTCTTTATGTAAACAGACGTGACGTAATGACGCAAAGATGAACGGCGACATGCTTGAATTTCCTGCGGAAACCCACCAGTACCGATTTTATTATAAAACATTATTACAAGCATACCGTTGTGAATCGGGCTAAGGTAAGGAGATAGTTTTGAACACTGGCTGGTTATGTACTTGCTGTAAAAACGATTTTGGATATTTTTTAACCAAAAAAAAGTTACGGACTGCAGCTTAAAATAAATAAAATAAAAAAATATATTTAAAAAAAAAAAATCACGATTCTCAACTTATCCAGGATACAGCTCTAACAAGCAGTATTTAGAAGAGTATGGAGTGGAAAGTTAACTTATAATAATAATATAATAATAATAAAGTAATAAAAAAAAAAAAAGCTTCATTTATATCACATTTCAGCTTGATTGCACAAAGTGCCAAAAACACTCTATAAAAGAAAACACGGTAACAAAAACTAAAGTAAAAAGCAGGTCTATACAAATGAGTTTTTAAATGGGATTTAAAGAAAAGAGATTCTGCAGATCTAATATCAATGTGAAAACTATTTTAAAATAGCTGAGGATTCACTGCAAATGCTCTATCAACTTTAGTTTTATATTTATATCTTGAAACAGCCAACAGTTAAATAAGAAAGATCTAACAGATCAAACCGTTTCATAAGCTCATAAATGTTCTGCAAAATACTTAGGCACCAATCAATGTAGTGCTTTATATGCAAGCAATAAGAACTTAAAATTAGCCCTAAAATGAATTGGCACCCAAAGAAGCTAAAACTTAAAGTAAAAGTAAAAGAGTAAAAGACCTTGTGTCGAAAGTGTGCCAGCAGAATTTTAAACAAATTGTAAACATGATGACGTGTGTTGATTTAAAGTAGAAAACAGGGCATTGCATTAATCAAACTGAGATGAAGTTAGAGCCATTTAACAACAGTCATTTATGCTTAAAGCATATTGAAAGTTTGGTACTAAAAAGACAAACAGTGTAGCTGCACTAAAAGAATGTCCTTTGTAATCTGGGAAAAATGATTCAGAGATATTCTTCTAGGGATTTATGGGATTTTGGCCTTTGTTTCTCTTTGATTCACCAAGTAATCTCTTAATCTTGGGCATTTCTCAGCAGTTTGAGTGCAGGAGTATTAGCAGGGGCAGGTCAGGAGTTGGGAGGATGACGTCAGATGAGAAGTGTTTCAAGACAGGAGTGGATTACTGGAGCTTTAAAAAAATAAAAAAAGTTCTCTCACAAAGTTGTATAGTGACTACCCTAGGCATTCTTGCACTATGACCCACAGAGTAGATGATCTACTGCTTCTCTACCATTCCAGCTCTGTTCATTTTTGTCAAAAGACCCACTTCTAGTTGTACCAAATGCAATCTCTCTCAAACACTACTACAGAATTAACAGACAAGATTCTACAGACCCTCCATCCCACATGCTCTTTGTCCCTTCCTAGAAGAAAACAGCTTAAGCTGTCGTCATATAGCGCCTATGGGTCAGTAAGGGTCAACGTGTGTAAATAAAGGCTGAATTCTTCCAACCTCTCCAATTACCAGACCTTTAAGGTCCAAGATCAATGGCCATTCAGACCAATTAGTCCCTATGTGAAACCACATATGAACGAGAGGTAAACTCAAAGATCTGTAAGGAACAGCAGACCACCATGGTATTTCATGGAGTGAATAGTCTGTCATTTCACATAAGCAGTCAACTCCTCAGGAGTCTGTCAAAGACACATAATAGGATAATCGAAGAGGATAATTGAGACAATTTGTATTGTGAAAAGAGCTATACAAATCAACATGAATTAAGGTGCAGTAAACGATTTCTGAGAAACACTGTTGAACAGCATCTTGGTTCTGTAAACAGCAAAAAAAACAGTATTGCTCATGGATCAAGCAGAAACAACACAACCTCGGCGTTGTTTTCAAGGCCTGAACAGCTTTTCCAATATTAGCACATGTCCTAACTCGTAACTTTGATCGTAAGCTTGATCGTATCTTTTCTTCTTACAGTTATTTACCTTTTCCTCTTTGGTAATGTTTCAGCCATCTTTTTACAGTCTTTCTACAAATGTCCCTCTTGCTCACTATCTCTCCTCTCCCGTCATGTGTGTATATGCCCCCTATTGCTGATTGGCTACAAGTAATGTTGTCAAAAGTACTGACCGTGATACCAAGTTGGTACTGAATAAAAAAAAAAAAAATAAATAATGCTTTGAGCGCTGTTGAGCGGCTTCGTAAACACCTCTGATTGGCCTTTGTGTTCACGCGCTCAACATATATGTCTGTGATTGGCTACAATGATCAACACATGGAAGTGTTTGAATTTGAAAGCATTTTGAAAGCGGGAGCATTTGAAAGCACATGGAAGTGTTTGAAAGCGTTCTGGAAGCGGGAGCGTTTGAAAGCAGGCCGGTTCGCTGATAGACAAGTGCTCAGTGAAGAGCATCATTGATGTCTATTTACAACATGTTTTCGAAGTGTTGATCATTGTAGCCAATCACAGACATATCTGATAAGCGTGTGAACACAATGGCCAATCAGAAGTGTCTACAAATCCGTTCAACAGCGCTCAAAGGATCACATTTTTTAAATTTCAGTGCTGACTTGGAATTGCGGTTGGTACTTTTGACAACACTAGCTACAGTGTTTTGGTGATTGGTCCACTTTTTTCTCCTGTTTACACAGCCAAACTAAGTATAAACACAATATTTTTTTCAGCACACAAACGAACAGAAAATTTTGCAAATATTAAAAAAAAATGTAAGTGTTGATTTAAATTTTCAACAGCGTTTCTCAGAAATCACTTACTGCACCTTTAGGTACAACTATCCAGTGGTGCGTTTCCCAAACGAACTATGGTCGCAAGTTCCTTCGTTACCAATAGAGTTCAATGGGACTTACGACCATAGTTGGCTAACGATGCTTTCAGGAAACGCACCCCAGATTTGTTTTTCGCTGTGAATTTTACAAGCATGTCCTTGAGTGAAGAAACCTGTCAGAGTGAGAATGTGCAGCTCCAAGCACAGATGGGCTTTATCAGTTTCTCCCCCTCCTACTCAGTTTACTCAGTCGCTCTTTTTTGCTGCTTAACTCTGCTTCCCTCCATCTCACAGGGGAATAGTTCAAGAATGTGGGGGTCAGTTTCATCCCTCAATCTCTTTCCTTCTGTGTAATGCTATTTAAACAAAGAATTATCATTGAAAATTAAAATGTGATATCTGTCTGAACATTTACCATTATTGTAGCTTCAGGCAGGTTGATGCATCATCCAAGAAAAATTATGCAACATGCTCATGAAAAAAGCGCATTCACTGAGATTTATAGCAGCGCAGAGCAGCTCAAAGAAAGAAAAGAAAAAAAAGAGGGGAAAAAAAAATCTTTAAAGTGCCCCTATTATGCTTTTTCAAATATTACCTTTCATGCAGTGTGCAATATAGCGGTTTGTGAATGTAAAAGGTCTGAAAAGTTTTAAAGAAAGTTTCAAAGTGCAAGACAAAAAATGGATTGTCTCTTAAAAGAATCAATTCTGAACTGCTGAAGGGAGTCATCAGTAATTCCAGTCTCGCTTTCTGTTACAAACCTACATAATAATGTAACAAATTTGCATAATGCCAGCCTATGGTCTTCATTGGCTTCCTGCAAACAAAGTGTACTTTGACCCTCAAACACTGTAGTTGTAGCTGAGGCCTGGAAGAGTTTGGTTTGTGTTGTCGACATGTCATTATACAAAAAAGCATATTGGGGCACTTTAAGAGCTTACAATGTATTCCATCCAAACCATGTCACACAATTGTAAATTTTAGTGACACTTTCATTACAAAGCAAATGTGATATTAACAGATTAACAGTGGTCTTCTGTCAAAAAATAATTTGAAAGAAAAAGCTCCCTACCTTGAAAGTAACAAACGATTGACTCCTTAAAGAAAATGAGCATATGTGAGGTCTGCAAATATTCTTGTCCAGTGTTTCTGTTGTTTGTCTATCCACACCTCAGAGACTCATTCCTCCAGGGACATCCTCCTCAGCAATGCCTACACACATTCCACCACTTATCCTTAACCCCACACAGGTCCACACCAGTCAAATGTCTCTCTTTTCAGGTGCGCCCTCACGGCTCGTCACCATACTGTTCGGACCTACTGAATGATGGCGGCTGTGTGGCTCTGCTGGTTGTGGGTTTCTTGCTAGTGACTCCACTCTTGGTTCTGGCCTTGGCTGCGTACTGTCGGCTTGCTCGTCACCTTCAGCTGGGTCTGTGTTTTATTCCATACAGCCGTGCCGTCTACAAAAACCTTCCAGCTACCCAGCACCACGGCTTGGCGGGTGGCTGCTGTGGACAGCAATCTGGGAAAAGAGAAGGGAAGGGAAAGGTGTGGGTATAGAGGGAAAGGACTACACTACTGTAGTACTGGAGATATGGAAAGTTGTGAAAGAACACATTACACATTGCAGACCTAAAAATCCCCACATAAAACTATTTAAATACATATCAGACAGAAGAAACAAGGAATTCTTACTCGCTGATTAACATGTTTTATAGCCAGGCACACTATGTTCGTCAATTTGTTATAACACAATCAATTAAAACTTTTTTAATTTCAGTACTTGACGTTTATAATCAAATTCAGATATCCAAAAATGTTGTGTACTTATTCCATGTATAACAAACACTATTCACCTCATACAATAAGCACACATGTATTAAGACATTGTCAGAAATATTTTGTTATATATTTTCTTATAACATGTACAGTGTTGTGTATTTTCTCTTTTCTTAAATGTTACATTAAATACAAATCAAATACTGTAATTTCACAAATTTGATGGCTCGTGTGTTATTTTTTCACTAGATGTAGAAATACCGTAGTATCTCTTCTGACCCCTTAGGGTCACAGACAGAGCTTAGATTAAGCCAGGAGTAGGCCTTAGTTCAATTAGGGCATTTGAGTAACTTTTATAAATGTGCCTTAGAAAAAAATGTTACGGGTGTGCATCTTGAGACAAAACAATGGCACTGACATATTTTAAGATATATCGGTGCAAGCTCAGACATGCATTTTAGTCTGGGACTAGGCATAAGCCTTGTCTGTGAAACCAGTGGCCTGTTGCATGAAGCTAGTTGAACAAACTCTGAGTTTCAGAGTAGGTTTAGAGATAAATCCAACCTGGTTTAGATCAGGATTAGGGTTGCAAAATTCCGGGAATTTTCAAAGCTGGAAACTTTCCATGGTATTTCATGGGAATAAACGGGGAATTTGCAAAATTGCAGGTTAGCCTATAACAGGGTACTTAAATATAGTTGAAAAAAAAACATATAGCAGCATAATTTTGGTTAAAAGAACCAGATTTAATGCAATTTCAGTGGATTTTTTTTACCCTGCAAATTCCTCAATCACATTCACACTGCACACTACTTACTGCAGGGCTATCGAGGCCACACCCCCTGCATGCACTGTGCATTCCCCCAGTCGCTAACATGCACATTTGATCAAAAACACAGAACAAACCCAGTAATATTGTGAAATAAAACTACAATTTAAATAATGGTTTTCGATTTTAATATACATTAAAATATAATTTATTTCTGTGATGCAAAGCTGAATTTCCAGCATCATTACTCCAGTCTTCAGTGTCACATGATCCTTCAGCCATCATTCTAACATGCTGATTTGATACTCAGTTATCAATGTTGGAAACAGTTGTGCTGCTTAATATTTTTTATAACCTGTGATACTTTTTTTCAGGATTTTGGATGAATACAAATTTAAAGAACAGCATTTTTTTAAAATAGAAATCTTTTGTAACAATATACACTACCGTTCAAAAGTTTGGGGTCAGTAATTTTTTTCTTTCTTTTTTTGAAAGCAATTAATACTTTTATTCAGCAAGGATGTGTGAAATTGATAAAAAGTGATATTAAAAGTGATATTGTAAGAAAAGATTTCTATTTTGAATACATTCTGTTTTTTAATTTTTTATTCATCAATGAATCCTGAAAAAAGTCTTACAGGTTCCAAAAAAAAATTAAGAAGCACAACTGTTTCCAACATTGAAAATTGAGTATCAAATCAGCATTTTAGCTGCAATAAAAATATATTTGACATATTTACTAAATTAGAATTAATTGAATGCGAAAAATAAATAATTATTTAATGTTATAACCAAACAAAATGTTTATATTTGTTTTTATATGATACATTTTATATAAATATTATAAATGTATATCAATTTCCAATTAATTCCCATAAATTCCTGTTAAGTTTCCAAATTGGAATATTTCCAAAATTCCAAAGGTTAAGTTACCGTGGAAATTTACCGGAAACTTTCCGCCCCTTTGCAACCCTAATCAGGATCAACTGTATAAACTCATATGCGTTCTTCAGCGATCTTGAGTCCTTAGGTGTATTCGACATCGGCTGCGGCTGGATGCAACCGATCGGCGAGAGTATCCGCGTGCAGGCGGGGAGGAGCTGAAAACGGAGACCTGAAGTCGGACACTTTCTGCTTCTCGTAGTGACACTCACGTGGTGTTTGCATACTTTATCACAGCTGAAGTGAAATAAATGCAATATTTGACTAATACACTGATGTTTCAGAGACATTTTCATTCAAAACTTTATGTACTGCTTACAGCGTCTGTTTTTACAAGAATAAAGTTCAACATAAGCATATGTTATTTAAATAATGTAGTGGGGTCTTTGTTTTTTTATCAGTTTTATTTTGATAAACATGACACAATACAACATCGCGACTACATGAAATGAGCTTTAACTGTTATAAAAATACAGATTTTTGAGCATTAGTGGAGCTGAAGGCGTATAAACTGAAATAAACACGAAACACACGTGATCGTTGTCATGCGGTGAATCCGGCCAATCGTGAAACAGCTGTGTTGTCATCAGAGCTCGTGCAGCTCCTCTTGAGAAACTGCGCTGGCTGACTCAGGCGGCTGATCTCGAATCGCTCTCGCGGTACTTTGAAGCCATACGTCACAGTCACATGGCGTCGGCGCTGTCAAGTCGGACAAAATTTCTTACCGGCATGCACTGCTTCAAGTCAGCCGCCGATCGGTCTGTGCGGCGCTGCATGAGCTCGAGCACACCTTTTGTGTTCTTGCTCTACGTCATCATCAACCGTCGAAGTACAGTTCCAATAGAGGGTATGCACGTGACGTCACCGTCGACCGTTAGAACTGCGGTCACGCCCACTGAGTGGCAAAAGACTGAGCGGCAGCATTGGTTTTCAGTGTGAATGCCGCGAAAAACACACAAAACACTTTCAAAACGGGAAAAAGCTTTGCGATTGACTGTACAAATAGCTTTGACACAAACCCTGAGGTATATATTTACAGGCTGCTGAAAGCTACAGAAAATAAGTAAATGGGTCGCTGCAATTCACAGAAACAGCTGGACTCCAGCAGAGAAACATGATTTGCAGTTATCGTTTTGTGTCAAATTGTTGGATTTTGGGGTAAAATCATACCGTATATATTGTGTTGACAACTCATCAATTAAATATTTACCATCTTATATCTTGCAATTGGGTGTTTTTAAATAAACACTGACAAAAACTATACAAGTTTTAGGGCTGGACAATATGACGAAAAATATAACACTGATATAAATGATCACTCCGATTTAGACCTACCTATATTGTATTTATATAAAGCGTTAACAGGCAGATTTGCTTTATGTTTTTCCCCGGCGTCGAAATCAGGCACATAAATGTCAGGAAACACGATTCCTGGCTGCATGTCAATATCCGTGGATTATTTTTCTTTGACATGTCATAAGGAACACTTTCGAGTCCAACCTTTAGTGTAATTCGTTAGGTTTACCCCGTTTTCGCAGTTTCCTCAATTAAATCCAGTCACGCAGCAGGTTCTTTTGCCACTCAGTCCAGCTGAGGGAGCGCGCTTTCGGCGGGAAAGTGACGTCGATGCATACCCTCTATTCTCAAGAACGCAAGAACAGAGGATGCATGAAAGTACCCGGATGTGTTCTTGATATCGAGGATGCATCGAATGCAAACTTGAGAGAATCCAACCGTTAAAAACCCCAGAAGACGCTGCGGGCGGTCGACATACGGAAGCCTGTAAGCTTTAAAGTTCTCGTTCTCACTTATGAGATTCCCGCTACAAGCTCGCAAATACATGACGGCTCGTGAAAGTAAACCATTTGTTTTGCTTAATTTTAATAAAGTGATAACCTGAAGAAAGCCTGCAGTATTTTTATTGGAATATAAAAAATAATCTTAAAATTGACAAAGCATGTAACACAAAGACTACTCATTTTCATAAACGCGGTGAAATAAAAGATATAAAATGATATGAAAACAATGTCTTTAATAATATGAAAAAAATCTTTTAATAGGTTATGACAATTAGTTTGTGATGTTATGTTGTATTTATTGTGCATTAGCCACTTAATATGCTGGGACGGTCAGTTGAGCAACAAGATCGCAGCACATCTCAATTCTCAAATGTGTTTTGTGTCCTCGTCCTTCCGAGTTCGTTCTTTCAAGGTCGCCTGGCAAGACCCTCTCTGCCTCTCTGTCAACTCGGGTTTAATCCGGGGGCACGTTCAAGCTCAGACCGGTGCGCAACGTTTTGCTACGGTTTCCGGGTTGAACGACATGTTTCCTGGAAACGGTGTGCAACCATGGGTGCTTCTCAATATCCCTCCTCGTTTCCTCGCTCCTCTGTCCTCCATCCTATGACCCGGAAACCGATCGAGCTCAGCCATCTTGAAGGACATCTCAATTCTCTAATTGCACCGCGAGGAGGCGAGGATCGAGGAGTGAGGAAGCTTCCTGAGGAGTCATGAGCGAGGATACACCTACACAGGTGCATCCTTTGCGGAAGTCTTTCTCGTTGAGAAACATGACGCATGTATAAATTCTCCTCCCCCTTCATATCTGTCACAATAATTTAAATGCATGCTTTACTTTTACAGTTTAAATAAACTTTATATCTCATATATTTCAATGGGGCATCTTGCTTTATTAATATTTATTATAATTTTTTTAAATAACCAAACTTTATCAACATGTGGGTAGATCCCTTTAGTGCAGCTGATGACGCTTTGAAGTGACGCTAAAGGGAGCGAGGATATCATTTCACTTGATTCATTCCTCCGTCCTCGCATCTTTTCCTTGCGTCCTTCCCTCGCATCCTGAAGGGGTGGAGCTAAGACGCTAGGAAAGGAAGCGAGGAAAGGAAACGAGGATGCACAAATAAGAATTGAGAAGCACCCCATGTGTGCAACGGGTTTGAGATACGTTTTCTCTTGTTTGGTGGGTGTGTCAGAAATGTCAGCCCAATCAGCGGCAGCAACATGTATATAAACCACGCGGTATTAAAGAGACAGCTCGCACAATGGATAATGTAACATAAAATACTATACTTATATATTTTGCTATTGTATTGTGAAGTGACACTTTAATAAACTTTTCTATACTCCTCTGATTATATAAAGGTAAATATTACAATACCATAGCACAACAGTGACCAGCAATAATGATAAGCCTAATACTCACAATAAAAATAATATAGATCATAACACAGTGATAAATAATATATAGATAAAGAAGTGGATTATCCTTGACCTGAAATGTTTGTCTTTTCATGCTGAAATGCGAGGCAAGTTGTATCACAATAATTAGAAGTTTGTTTGCATTGTTATTTAAATAACATATGCTTATGTTGAACTTTATTCTTGTAAAAACAGACGCTGTAAGCAGTACATAAAGTTTTGAATGAAAATGTCTCTGAAACATCAGTGTATTAGTCAAATATTGCATTTATTTCTTCACTCGATTGGGATGTTCTCTTTTATTCTGTACGGCAAGGACAGTGACTATAATATTGAGCGTATTTTGCAGTATTAAACACGTATTTATATCGATATCGATATCATCAGGCTCCGAAAATTCTTCAAAAAGAACACAGAGAATGGCCTTCTCAGCTGCCGTAGTTGCAACGCTTGCTTGCGTCATCAGAACAGGGTGTTCAACGCATCACCGTTTCCGTTTAAAAAACGTTTTGCAACGTTTTGTCGGGGCTGAACCCAGCCCAGGTCTCTTCCGAAGATTAAGAGATCGTTATGAAAAATATGAAATTAAACGCATTTACAAAGCAGGAATAAACACTGCTGCAGTGAAAGTTTGAGAAGGCAGCTGAAAGAAAATATCTGACTATATCAATGCATGTGAATCAAACAAATAGGCCAAATAATTAATATAGTTTCACAAAGAGCTCAAAAGAATACATGTCTGTTTAAAAGCTTTATATATTATGCATGCATTATATTTATTTTAATTTAAAAGCAAAGTTTAATATTGTCAATTAATATAATAGGCCTAATTATATGAATATGTCATGAATTATTCATAATTTTAATTTATTTAATATAAATATAATGAATAATTAACAGCAAATGTTGAGCAATTCTGTCTCTAAAATGTTTTCACTATAAACTGATTTGGGAGTGGCTTTATTGCATCAGATACATGTCACTTTACTCACAGCTGATTGGTCCAGTTTGGGTTTGCGATTTCTAACTCAGAATAAAACCTGCTCGGAGCAGGTTAGCCGTGTAGAGCAAGTTACCATAGCAATGAACCCTGCTAAAAACCAGTCCACCTTCATAAGCCCGAAAAAACAGTTTGCTCAAAGTAATCTTGAACTCACCTGGGCTGCGTTCAGCCCCAACGAAACGTTGAAAAACGTTTTTAAACGGAAACGGTGGTGCGTTGAACACCCGGTTCTGATGACGCCAGAGATGCAACTACGGCAGCTGAGAAGGCCATTCTTTGTGTTCTTTTTGAAGAATTTTCGGAGCCTGATGAAGTCGGTATAAAATATAAATACGTGTTTAATACTGCAAAATACGCTCGATGTTACTTAATTATTGATAATCACTGTTGTGCTATGATATTGTAATATTTACCATTATATAATCAGAGAGTATAGAAAAGTGTCACTCCAAAATACAATAGCAAAATATATAAATATGTATAGTACTTTTATGTTACATTCATACCCATTGTGCGAGCTGTCTCTTTAATACCGCGTTTATATACATGTTGTTGCTGACTGGGTTTACATTTCTGACACACCCACCAAACAAGAGAAAACGAATCTCAAACCCATTGCACACCGTTTCCAGGAAACATGTCGTTCAACCCGGAAACCGTAGCAAAACGTTGCGCACCGGTTTGATCTTGAACTTGCCCCTGGGTAGCAACTGAAACTGAGCTGCTTGACAATACACAATTTATGGAAAATAAGTAATCACTTCTGCTTTCATGGGTAATATGGACAATGAGTTAAATCATTTTCTGAATGAATGATACTTCTACAGAGAACATTCAAAAATGTCAGCTTGCCACGACAGAAAGAAAAAACGTACAGCAGCCTCTAGTGTTAAAAACACAGAATGACAATTATGAAAGTTTACGAAGACCTAAACAAAAAAATAATACTGTGGT
>RJVU01042551.1:2758228-2772200 GCA_003731715.1 Anabarilius grahami
AACATTTGCTATTAAATTATTTTATATATATTAACTTTTATATTTTATTTTAATTAAAATAATCACAACAAATGTAATGCGTCAAAATCCTTCAAAAAGTTGAAGTTGAAACGAATCTTCATACAGACGAACACAAATGGCTGCTGAAGCACATAACGAATTAAATTACATATGCCTTTTGAGAGCAACGAGAAATACAAGACATTGACAAGATAGCTGTCATGTGAAGCTCCAAGCTTTTGAATCTCATTCAATTCTGTTATTGATCCAATAAATCAAGGGAGAGCGCGAACGCAGTCCAGAAATTATGCAGTAGGGATTACGTGGGCAACGTCAACGTGCAATGCCCGCTGTAGACAGTTTCGACCAATCATTGGCCGAGAGTCTACACTCCAGGCCAATCGGAAGGCCGCATTGTCTACAGTTTCGCCCGACTTCTGGACCGTACACTGTAGACTACCAATCGGGTGCACCGTGCGCTACAAAGTGGCTATACGACAACAGAGTTGATAATGTTACATTATCAAAGGCTCAGAGGACACGTCGGCAATCGGATTTTAGTTAATTCGTAATTAGACTCTCAACTGGACATAACGCTCGCCTGCTTCGCTGTCGCTCCTGCCAGAAGCTCATCGGTGACCAGGGCTGGATTTATAGGCATTCTAGCCACGTGCTTAAAATTACAAATAGGAGAAATAATAATAATTGCAGTTTTACAAAATGTATTATTTCGCTCTAATGCTAGGACTCTAAGACAATTCCTTTATAAATTAATACATTTAAAATGTCACTGTCAGGCAGACATTGACATCTGTCCCCCATCCCCCCATAAATCGTTACTGTTGGTCACCCTTTACGTCTTGTCTGTGGGTTTTGCAAATATTTAACCAATGAAAAGTTTTAAAAGAGCTTGTGACTAAACCTCGTAGCTCTATTGGCTCCTAAATCTGTCAGTCAAACTTCATAACCCCACCCGCCTCTATCGCGTGTGAAAGCGTCGCGTGCAGCTTGGATCATCTGTTTGTCTGCAACCCAAAGGTAAAATAAAGAACTGTTTTGTTTTTTTGGAAAAGGCGTTCTTTTTACTCGAGAAACACAATATAAAGAAGACTAATGCTTTATGTATTTGAGGAGCGGAGAAGAGTGTCTTAAGGCGATGATACACGAGACAACTTTTTGAGCAGTGTTGCAGATGTTGCTTGGGCACTTTCCCATTGAGAATGGGCAATACATTTCGATCTAAAGTATCCAGATAGAAATTTGTTGCGCATTCTCAATGGGAAAGTGCCAAAGCAACATCGCTCGGCAACATTGCTCAAAAAGTTTCCCCAGACTAAAATAACCTTTAGTCTGGCATTTGTTGCAGAGTCAGTACTGTCTTAAAGGGTTGGTTAACTGTAATGACTTGAGACCGTCAGATCGGGTCAAGATGAGGAAAATTTACTCAGGAGGAACCAGCAGCAAACAATACACGTGAATATCACAGGATCACAGGTGGATTAAATCTACAACTAACNCAATGGGAAAGTGCCCAAGCAACATCGCTCGCAACATTGCTCAAAAAGTTTCCCCAGACTAAAATAACCTTTAGTCTGGCATTTGTTGCAGAGTCAGTACTGTCTTAAAGGGTTGGTTAACTGTAATGACTTGAGACCGTCAGATCGGGTCAAGATGAGGAAAATTTACTCAGGAGGAACCAGCAGCAAACAATACACGTGAATATCACAGGATCACAGGTGGATTAAATCTACAACTAACATTGTCTTCTTTGCTGCATTTAAACCAAGTCAAACGGCAATAGATTGCCCCCTACAGGTCAATCAACCACAGCTCAGTCTATAACATCTCCTTCCCCCAAGTTTACAATATTTCTTCATAAAGCACAATACAAAAAACTTCAACAATCATGTTACAATATAATTAAAAAAAAAATTTCTCCACAATTTTTTTCCACAATCTTTCAGACTTTTTTTCCCTTTTTTTTTCTGGGATCTTTTTTTCATTTTTTTTCTTCTTACTTCAGTTCATAATCTTTTAAATGACCAGACAATTTCCTGGTTCTCTGTGACCGTCTCACAACAGGGCTAAAGGATTTGGTCATTTCAGTGGTTATCTCACAAGGTTGAGTAGAATCCCCAATTAATTCAAGGGGATTAGTCTCAATAGAAATGTCCTCAGTCTCAGTTTCATCAGTCTCTGAGCTGAGTTATCAGAGAAGTCCAAATCAGGATATTTACAGTCCATACCCTCCTCTGGAAAGTTCACAAGCAATTTCTGTCGGGCATGAATTTGATCCACATGTCTTAATAAGAAAGTGGTCCAGTCACAGTCTCAATATGCCCCGGAATCCATTTTGGTCCATAAGTAAAATTTTGAACAAGTACTTGATCTCCAACACCAAAGCTACGTTCATGGGCTTTTTTGTCATGGACTTTTTGCTTTTGTTGTTGTTCCTGAATCTTCCCAGTTAAATCAGGATGTATAAAGTCCAAAGAACATCGCAATTTCTGTCCATGTAACAGTTCAGCTGGAGAAAGTCCTGTGGTGGTCTGAGGAGTAATCCTGTAACTGAGTCACTTGAGCCAATTTAGTTGCAATTGTTCCTTCAACACATTTTTTTTAACATGCCTTTAACAATTTGTACAGCCCATTCTACTAACCCATTACTGGAAGCATGATAGGGTGCAGAAGTAACATGTCGTACTCCATTTTTTTTTTCAGGAACTCTTTGAATTCAGCACTCACAAAACAAGTAGCATTATCTGATACAATCAGTTCAGGTAGTCCATGGTTACTGAAACTAGTACGCAAACATTCAATGGTTGCAGCAGATATAGCTGAGTTCACAGGATACACATCCATCCATTTTGAATGTGCATTAATCAAGACCAAGAACATTTTTCCCATGAAGGGTCCTGCATTATCCACGTGCAATCTTTGCCATGGTTTTTCTGGCCAATTCCAAGGATGCAGTGGAGCTACAGTGGGAACGTTCCTATGTTCTTGACAGCTATGACAGATTTTAACTAACCTTTCCACATTCTGATCCAACTTGGGCCACCACACATAACTTCGGGCTAACGCTTTCATCCTAGACACTCCGGGGTGACACTGACACAGCTGGTTCAGGACTTCTGATCTACCCACACTGGGAATGATTACACGAGCCCCCCAAAGCACACAACCATCCTACACTAAATTCATGGGTCAAACTCTGCTCCCATTAATTAATCATGCTCCCTGTAATCAAGGTTATGTCTGCATTCTCAGCATTAGTACTCTTTCCTCCTATTCAGGGACAGATTCTGTTGGCAATGGTAACCGACTTAGAGCATCTGCATTAAGATATTTTAAACCTTTTCAAAACGCTCTTTTCCTTGCTTTCATCCTCATCGCCAAGATGTAATAACTTGAGAGAGACAGATTGGGTCAAGATGAGGAAAATTTACTCAGGAGGAACCAGCAGCAAACAATACACGTGAATATCACAGGAGGATTAATGCCGCGTTCCAGGCAACCCGTGACCCGTGTTTTTTCAACCTTCTACCTGTGAAAGTGCACTGGAACGGCTGTCAAACCCGTGACTTCCCACCCGTGAACTCGTACTAGATCGACGTACTCCCAGTTCCACGCTCTGACGTCACACAGCCCGCGAAACAACAATGGCAGCCCCTACGGATTACGGTAAAATAACGTAAAATAGAAGGTATAACAGCTTCTCTTGCCTTATGCGGCATTTTTCCTCCTCCGTTTCCCTCAAATAACCAAGGAGTAAGCACCTTTGGCGATAGAAATAATTGTAAATGAGCATAAGCCCCATACGGTCCGCCATGCTGGTTTGTTTATACTCAGGCAGTTTGGCGTGACTTGCCTGGAACGCTACAAAGTCGTGACTTACGGGCTCAAAAACCTGCCTGGAACGCAGCATAAATCTACAACTAACATCATCTTCTTTGCTGCATTTAAGCCGAGTCAAACGGCAATAGATTGCCCCCTACAGGTCAATCAACCACAGCCTCAGTCTATAACATTAACCAAAAAATGAAATTTCTGGCACTGATTACTCACCCTCATGTCGTTTCGAACGCGTAAGACCTTTGTTCATCTTTGGAACACAAATTAAGATAGTTTTGAAATCCGAGGGGTTTCTGATCTCCCTATACACAGCAATGTCATAAATTTCAAGGCCCAGAAAGGTAGTAAAGACATTGCTGAAATAGTCCATTTGATTACAGTGGTTCAACCTTAATGTTATGAATCAACAAGAATATTTTGAGCACAAAAACAAAATAAATTCAACAATTTCTTCTCTTTCCTGTCAGTCTCCTAGGCTGTTGACAAAGTAAACAAGCAGGTTTTAGGTCAGAACCCTGGCTCAGTATTGGCCGACGCTGTACGCATGAGCAGAACAATGCATGTGCAAAGCCACAATATTTCTCATTATTGGCACTCTCTCAAAGACCAACAGTTTCCCTTTAATGATTGACAACTCCTCCATCTACCCCTCCCCTCAGGTCAAGAGTCTGGGTGTCATCCTTGACAGCACTCTCTCCTTCACAGCTCACATAAACAACATCACCCGGTCCGCCCATTACCATCTCCGCAACATCAACCGCCTCCGTCCCTCTCTCACCCCCAACAGTACTGCCATACTGGGTAATGCACTTGTCACATCCCGATTAGACTATTGCAATTCACTCCTCAACGGTTTACCACAAAAATCCCTCCATTAACTCCAAATAGTTCAGAACTCATCCGCCCGTATCATCTCCAGAACCCCATCCACACAGCACATCACCCCTGTTCTCAAGCAACTCCACTGGCTCCCCGTCCGCTACCGAATTGATTTTAAAATTCTGTTTTTAACATTCAAAGCCCTTTACAACCTGGCCCCCTCCTACATCACAAACCTCATTCACATACACACACCTTCCCATACCCTTCGTTCTTCTTCAGCCACCCTCCTGTCCACTCCATCTGCCCGTCTGTCCACCATGGGACTTAGAGCCTTCAGCTGCTCTGCTCCCCGACTCTGGAATGCTCTCCCACAACACATCCGTACTATAACATCTCTGGTTAACTTCAAATCACGTCTAAAAACCCACTTGTTCACAATAGCATACAATACCTGACACCCATCACTATTATGATCTCACTTTGTTTTATTGTAATCTATGTTTATGTTATTGATTTATATTTTATTCTTGAGAGTTGTGTTTGATTGTAAGGCGACCTTGAGGGTCCTGAAAGGCGCCTAAGAAATAAAATGTAGTATTATTATTATCAACTTTAAAAACAGTGTTTGATTATGTAATTTTTTTATTTTTTTTAAGTAGCAGTTTTGGTACGAGGTTTCCGACCAATAGCGGGGCCAAAAATGACTTTTGCCTGTTTCAATATGAGGTAAATCCAGCCCCGTCTGTGATGATCTGTCATTCAGCGTTTGTGGTAAGACTGATGTATTTTAATATTCATACAAAGTTAGAAAGTAGAGAAATATGTTGACCAAATGTCTATAGATCCCCTTGTGTAAAATAATGTTCCTGTAGAGGAAATAATTGTATCGTCAATGTTTTTTTCTTCAATAAGTATATTTTCAAATTTCACCAGATTTTGGTATTTAATCAACAAATATACACATATAAAGAAATCAAAACATTACAGTCCATAAATGTTATGTGTAGTATCATTATGATGATTATAACACTGTTTCCTACAGGTTTAACATGGACCCACTATTACCGAATTTGCAGATTGTGGACACAACTGTGCCAAAAGACAGGCAGCAATGCCTTCTTAAGGCATCAAAGGAAGCCAAGTCATTGGCTTCTTATAACATCCGCTATGAGAAGAGCACGGTCCTGGATAAAAGGACGGCTTGTGAGGAAGGTCTGTGTGAGGAATATCTTGGCACTTGAGCTGTTGATGTGATTCCATCCTATCTTTACACAGCAGCATAGACTTTTTTGTTCTTGTCATTAAAGTCATTACAATTTCTGTCTTCAGCCAAAAAGAGATGTTGGGCCGTTACCTCGACACCATCAGAGGTGCAGTACCTTGGCCAGCTACATCTAAACTTTGGCAAATACAATGGCCAAAGTTTTAAATGGCTGGTGGAGAACGATGTTGGCTACATTAAGTTTTAAGTATGTTGCACTAAAAAATTTTCATAATTTGTTTTTTCATAAATTATCTGTGATATTTTAGTCTCCTTGATCTCCACATAAAAGAATGCTGCCATCCTGACAGAAAAGCGAGCCAAGGCGACTGGGTGAAGGATCTCCTGCTGCGGTATGTGCAGCTGCATCCACAGGTCTCCTGCCACCTCAAGATCAATGTGGACAGGGCCATTTATGGGCAAGGCTGCTTCAGGTCATTTACATTCCTGGAGATGTGGCAGTAGTACAGCCTGTACAAGACCCTTCAAGCTGACCCGCAAGCTGGGACTGACCATGAGAGAAAAATGGCGCAGGTGGCGTACTGCTCTGTGCGACAGTGCCTGGTGATAAAAGAGGACGTCGTCACCACCAAGTTTAAGGTGCCTTTGGTTAAATAATCATGGTGTAACACTTGATACAGTCTTCAAGGCTGAAATTCACCTGTGCTTTACAGAAACCTCCACAGGACGGGGCTCCTCCACAGGACGGGGCTCCTCCCGCAGCAGCTGCCAGCTCCTGCTCATCAGGGTCCAAACGTGATGGCAGTTGGGCGGATGACACTCTGCTGGTGGAAGCATCCTCCTTTAAAAGACAAGATATATCAGTTTAGAAATGTCTTGAATTATTGTCATCATAACATGAATCCTGTATTAATGCATAATCTGTATCAAAATAGCCAACATAAAGACACTTGTGTGTGCTGTTGATTGCTGAAGCTTACTTAAGGATGAAAGTGTTGTCAAATGCTTTGACATTGACTTTTGCCTACCTGTGTTTGTCCTCATTTTGCAGCAGGGGAGGCAGGAGGTAGAAAAAAGTCTCTAGAAAAAGAGGCCCATCCAGATCCTCCACAGAAGCCCCACACAGACACTACTACTCCACCGTCAGCTGTAAGTCCATAGTTTATACATTGCAATTAACTGTTACATCCCCTTGATTCCTGGTGGGGCAGCATAAATGGGGAGGCCACACAAAAGTATGCTTAGGTAAATGAAAAACGTTTTTACTAATACATCATTTTTAAGGCTCCTGTATCAGCTCCTGATGGTGAACACGGGAGGACATCTGATGTGACTGATGCTGATGAGACGGCTGCATGTGTGGCGAGTGCTAATGTGACTGGCGCAGCACTTCAGCCATGTCTGGGCACTGCAACAGCAGCAGACACCGCACATCTTGAGGTAACTCATTTAAGTCTAATATCTCGTTTCCACCGAGCGGTACAGGACAGTACAGTACAGTTCGCTACGTTTCGAAATGGTAAACTCTGATCCGGTTTGCATTTCCACCGCCAACAGTATCCTTACTTGATAGGCGTGGTGTATGCGAAAGTAGAGATCGATGTCATTCTCTTGGAAAGAAGAAAGCGACACCGTAAACAACATTGGAGGACAAACAACAGTTCTTGCTTAGCATGTGGCTGTTTGTCACAAGAACAAACGGTATTGTTTCAACTTTATAAAAAAAAAATGGCGCCTCTTGTGTTGTCATTCCCCTTTGTAGCATGTGCAAGTGATGATTCTCTGTCAACCAATCAACGTTTTGCAGTGAGTCTAGCTCCACCCTTTAGTACTGGACTACTGTGCTAGGTACCCCAATGGAAGGGTCCAAAAAAGTGGATGTTACAGTTCTGAATTAGGGTACCATTCACTTCTGACAATGGAAATAGCAAAAATTGCGTACCACTTGGTGGAAACGAGGCATAAGTATTCAGTGGTTGTTACATAATGTTTTGTCTTTGTTATACTACCAGGTGACATTTGAAGGCTGGCACAAAATGTGGTAGTCTGGTCCTAACGGGCTCCCCAAAGCAGACATCATGTGGCTAAAGGAGGATGAAGAGAGGGGACTCTTCCAGAGGGCAATGTCTTATAAAGACAAGTATGGCAACACAAGGCGGAGGAAAGTCCTGAAAGATGACAGGATGTGGTTTCATCCTCCTGAATTTCCTGGAGTGGTGGAAGGGAAATTCTCCTCAGCAGACTCCTTTTACAACAGCCGTTTTTTTCTAGAGACCAGTTGGAGTGTGGTGTTACAGTCTGCCCTGTCCAAGGTCTGACTGCCCTGCCCGTTCCAATCAGAACGCTTTTCTGTACCGTTGTGGCAACTCCCATGCAGTCAGACAGATCTGCCGCATGTCTGGCTGGTACTCCATTCTGACTGAGGTCCTGGCATGCATGCATAAAGGCTGCCAAGGAGTCAGAGTAACACGCCACTGGTCGTTTCCCGTCATGGGATGCATGCATCATCGACCAGCTCAGTCCAGCTTACAGAGCTGTGTTAACATTATGGTGAGTCTCTGCATAATTTCATAATTAGATTCATTTTTTTTTTTTAATGACTGCACTAGAAAAGAATATCTAAGATTCACAGCCATCCAATGATTGTGCTTTAATTTTAGGTGTGATGTGGACAAGCAGGTGATCCGCCTGATGAGGGATCGCACTGAGGGCAACACCATGACCAAGGTATGGAGACAGGTCTTGGAGAGCCACTGCGAGGAGGACCTATAAAGGAAAGACGTATTCACCACCCTCCTCAGCCAGTACAAAAAAACTGGGAAGATCACAAGAGTCAGTCAGAGTTTTCTTAAATGTTTAGGCAAAGACTAAAGGCCTCTCTTATTGCTGAAGCTGAAAACATTGAGGGCTACCAAACACAGATCATGTCCACTTTTGGGAAAGTCTTAAAGTGCGACTCCACCAAGAAGGTGAATTTAACAGTATTACCAATGCAAATATGTCTGATTGTAAACATACAGTCACTGAATTTAGCAGGGATTATTGTCCACAGCAGAGCAAGATTTCTGTACTCATGTATAATAGAAAATCTTAATCATTAATAAATATTAATAACTGTTATGATATTAAAAGAAAGAATACCTGACTATACTAAAGTCAACACTGTGAAGAAAATAAACGGATATAAAATGTTTGAAATTCTTTGTTTTGTATTCATCATCAGATCTGCAATTAACTTGTTGGAGACGGAAAAGGCACTGCAGAATGGTGCACCAATGTGGCCAATGAGCTGGATCAGATCCTCATCTGTCCTGACCAGTGAGGAATCACTGGACAAAATGCAGTCGATGGCTGAAGGCCTCATGGAGAGGTACAGAAGAGATAGTGATGCACCTCCCGAACTCATGTATGTAGACCATGGCTGCTGTCGTGTCTATGGCGTGTCTTCTGTGGAACAGCTCTTCAGTGAGTGGACAGACAGGGGTATGCTGGTACGGCTCGACGTCTTTCACTGGATCCATCGATTTGATGCGGCCGTGCGGACGGATCACCACCCAAAGTAAGCCCTGTTCAAGTCTGCCCTCTCTGCTGCAGTCTTTGCCTACAACAAGAATGACATGAAGTTGAATCAACGGTCGTGCAATATCTACAGTGACCGTAGACAATCAGGCCTTCTTATTGGCCGAGTGTCTACCGTCGCTGTCTGTAAACTGCCAATAATAACATACCTTTCAACCGTAGACTGCCAATCAAAGACCAGAGACCTGCACATGCTAATTTTATTAATTAGGCTTTCTGATTGGCTGGGAGTCTACAGTCACTGTAGACTCTGACTGTAGAATAAAAATCACAACGCAGAATTCAACTGTAGACTACCAATCGCAGAACAGAGATGTTGCAAACTGTCCGCCCCTTTTCAGTGCTGTGCTTGTGTTCTGTCTTCCAGTTTGTATTTACACAGCATGACGGTTCTTATGAATTTATGAATGAGCCTCTCGTTTTAAAGTCTTCCCGGTCTACTGGCATTTGTTATGACATCCGCTTCAAACATTACAATGCTCATGATAACTTTCGTTAACTCTACAATAAGTAAATCCACTTCACCAGCTACTTTGACAGAGATGCCATAGAAATATACAGAGCTAACACAAATTCGAAGACAAAATTCTAAAGATGGCCGTTCGCTGGTTTCTCTGGCGCATAAGGTCTATTGACAACACTTTAGTGAGAGCAAACATAAGCATGTTTATTCTATAATAATATTAATAATATAATTCTACATTTTTATTCTGGGCTGGTTCCACCAGGTGTGGGTAAGTTACAACTTACCTTAGTTTTAACGTAAAGTTATATTTTAAGACACCAAGTTATATTTACCCACTACTAAATATATTTGCGAAGCATAACTCTACGTATAAACTAAATATGTACGGAAGCTTCTGATGTGGAGTAACGGATGGAATAAAATAACAGACTGACTTAACTGCATCAATAAGTTATATGAACATATGAAATAACATTTATCAACCATTCATGGTGCTAATAATAATACTTGATGGTATTTCAACTAATGATAATTTTGAAGCCTTTTTTTTTTTTTAAGTTACTATAAAGTGTAATTATTATAACTCCTAAACTACCTCACATTTATAATTGGAGTCATAATTCCTCTTCCCCCTGCGCAGCTGCTGGACAACTCTACTGCCTTAAACCACGTGAAAGTCTCCTCCTTGCAGAAGGGATCACTGCCGTGGCAGCAGCAGCGACTGGAAAAGCTGATGGTGCCATTTGGCCAATATATCAATGCCCTGTTCTTACTGGCTTGTGGAAAATGATGTGGGCTACATGAAGTAGTAAGCATATAAAATGTAGTGTTGTTTTTATTTAAGAATCATTGTAATTAGATGCTTAAGGCAAATAATTTATTTCTTACTATATTTATAAATGCCTATTGTTGTTTTCAGTGTGCAGCTTATTTTTCTTCTCATCTTTGCAAAGATTCCATACTAATTTTTACAATTAATGTATGTAATTGCAGTGGTGTTGACAAGCCCCTAGCAGAACTTTCTAACCAACCTAGGAAGAAACTACACAATCACTGGACAAAGGACTATCTGACAGAGCATACAGAGAGCTTCTCTAAATGATCTGTTCTCCTGGAGGCCAACATCCACCAGGATATCTATGGACAGAATGGATTTGAGAACCATACCTTTCAGGAGCTCTACAGCCAGTATTCTGTGCTGAAGGACAGGCCAGATNATTAGATGCTTAAGGCAAATAATTTATTTCTTACTATATTTATAAATGCCTATTGTTGTTTTCAGTGTGCAGCTTATTTTTCTTCTCATCTTTGCAAAGATTCCATACAAATTTTTACAATTAATGTATGTAATTGCAGTGGTGTTGACAAGCCCCTAGCAGAACTTTCTAACCAACCTAGGAAGAAACTACACAATCACTGGACAAAGGACGATCTGACAGAGCATACAGAGAGCTTCTCTAAATGATCTGTTCTCCTGGAGGCCAACATCCACCAGGATATCTATGGACAGAATGGATTTGAGAACCATACCTTTCAGGAGCTCTACAGCCAGTATTCTGCGCTGAAGGACAGGCAAGATCATTTCAGCAGTAGTCAAGAGGGATTTGATCCAGAAGGCACACAGCTATGTCTGCTGACAGCTGCATATACCTGAAATGCATATGACAAGTGTGCAGACGAAAAGGTTTAAGAAGAACATTTATGACAAGAACAAAGTAAATTGTCTGAAAAAAAAAAAAACTAAATAAAGCAAAATTTTGAAAAAATGTTATTCAAATTACATCATTCTCTCTTGAATAAAAATACATATCAGAAAACATTTCATAAAAGAAAAACTAGGTACATTACTTGTGTTTTATGTTTGTTACACAGATGTCAAGCTCCTCCATCAATGACCCTTATTGGCTGGATGATACTCATTTATTAGATGTGATTGAGTCAGAGTCTACTGTTGCAATGTTCCACTGCCATGTATTGACGTTCTCTGCCACATCAATGACATCCACAGGCATATTTAATAATTCTGTTTGTAAGCTCAAGCACAAGGAGTCTCAGTCATGAGTCATGTTTCTTCTGCAGAACCACCTATTATATGCAAAGTTATCAAACATGAATTATTATTATTGGAGTAATGAAATCAGTTGGAATGTGGTTTCACCCTCCGGAATCTCTGGGAAATGTTAGTGGCACTGTGACATCTCTTCTTTCAGAGTCGTATCCTTGTCTGGCGGCCTGTTGGGGTATAGAGATACTCGCTGAGATGTCCTCGTGGTGACGAATGCGTGGGTAACGGAAAGGACATGTACCTCTACAAGTCACAGGGTACCTCTACAAGGTATGACATATTTTTAACTATATAGGCTCTTGATAGAGTTGCAGTGCAACAGATTTTATATTATTTTTTATGTAAATACATTCACAGGCAGCATAATGTGCTACTTTTTCCACTGTGAACAGCCTACTAAGGTTTTTGATATCACAGGTTTGTCATATCTGCAACGTATCCAACAGGTATTCCATGTCAGATTATGTCAGCTTTAGGACATGTTTTGAGACTCCACCTCCTCCAAGACAGCTGCCATTTGCCTGTCTGCTTCGCCATGCATTCCTACTGGTAGAGGCCAACAATGTACAGGATTACAGGAACCGTCCACTGATCGAACGGCTCAACACCTGCTGCTGGAGAAACTGTGGGGGAGAATTTCCAAACCTGTGCTGCTCTGGCTTGGAATACCTCTTCAGCCAAAGCACTGGTGAATCTGGTGCCTTCTAACTCGGTGACCTCTCAAAGGACGGACCCAGTCCAGTGGAGGAAGTGGTTCAGCCAGGCCGGCCTGACACAGAAGAGGATGAGGCGGCATACCAGAGTGACCCAGAGGCAGAGCTTAACAGGGTGGCTGCTACCCCAGCCCACATAACCCTCTGGCCTTTGTGAGTCATTTTCTTTTTACCTAAATGCAATACTAACATTTTCTTGAGTGCTGATTGATGTAAAAATGCAGCCAGTTCAAGCAAACGTAAACATTTTAACTTATCGTGATCATTGTACATTTCAACAGGACGGGTAACACTTGGGCAACATGCTGTATTGCTGCACAAAGAGGGTCGTTATTGCTGAGGCTCCCTTGATTCAGCGAGTCAAGATGGCCAGACGTTACGCACCAGCTCAGACCTCAGCACAACAGACCGATGTAAACTCTAGCGAAACTTCTTGCAGGGTAACCTCGCAGTACTCAGTCAAGCCCGAAAAACAAAACAAAATACACCATCATATGAGAGAATTCAGCATTGCATACTTGTGGAGGATCCGGTTCTGAGCAAAGTGGGTGTTCCTTTACCAAAAATCAACACCAAGACTGTCCAGGATTTTATCCGTCGTCAGAAGAGACTCATCAACTTGGAGTCAACTAAAATGACATCTGCCGCCATATTGAAGACTAGGTCGATCTCCTCAAAAGAGCTGCCTCCGGCGCAGTTTCTCTCTCCTCCTGACTACCCACAGATTGAGTATAAAAATATTCCAAGCACGGCAGGGGCCAAGGTGTTGAAAGAAAGAACGGACACTGTGATGCCAGACCCAAAGACTCAGTTGCAGGCAAAACACCCTGAATCTGCACAGACGTCTCCTTGGTACAGAGCGAGACTGTAACCAAAAAAAACAACAAAACAAACATTAGTCTAACTTCTGTTGGAGCCAAGCTACCACACATAAACCACTTGCCCATTTGTACCCTCTGAAAGCAAAAAAACTCAGGGACACAAAGCACTAAGAAGAGTTTTTGTCCTATGAAAATTATGTCTACCTCAAAAGGAAGTTATGAACATTTCACTACAGTTGTGGACGCATACCAGTAAACTTAGACAGTGTGATTTTCAACTAGGAATACTGTGTAATTCTTCTTTCAAAAATTTACTCTGAATAATGCTTATATTGTTATGTTTTAATATTTTATATTTCATTTAACTAATATTTTATATTTTATGTAACTACAATTCACAGTTGATTATATTATTGGACAGATTATTTA